>JASCZW010013981.1:0-24085 GCA_034211315.2 Aedes japonicus | reverse complement strand
AGCACATAAAACATAAAATATAAAATTTATATAAATTTAAATTTATCAAAGATAACGGTGGACCCAACGTTAGGGATATTTTTTTCTGGATAACTTCCTTAAAATGTTGTTATTGGTAAAATTTTCAATGGAAATGTATTAGTTTCGATTGTATATTCTCCAAATGGCTCATCTAAACACAAACCAAAGGAACAAAACCTGTACAGAGTGAATTATTATGTTTTTATTAACGAACGGCTGATAAATCATATGTGAAAATCTTTTAAGTATTTCAAAGCAGTTTAAGTTTAGTTTGTTTTGTAAAAATTTATGTTGGGAAAAACGAATAAAGCTGGCAATACCTTAAATCATAAAATTAGGAAGAAAACCGTACGAAGACTGCATTTAATAATAAATCAATCGAATGGGACGAAGTTGCATCCATGAATAGACCCAATTTGTCGATAATAGACCGGCATTACATCCATATCCCTCGACAGTTTCTGACATTATAAAATGAGCTGTATAGTTTTTCATGATACAAACTACCAAATGTCTAATTGAACGTGTCTAAGCATCGCTACCGTTCTTTTTAAATTTCGCGAAAATTAAATCAAGCGAAAAGTGCATAAAATCACTGATTGTTAGGATTGGTGGTTAGGATAAATTCATTTGGTTCTATCGTGGTTTAACCAGAGCCAAGCCATCACGATTCAATCCTACATGAATTTATCCGCTCGAGAGTTAGCAAAACTATTGAATTTTTCGAGATTCACGGTTTTTGACTTTCTCAAACAATTCGGGGAATGTCTGAACATCACCCGAAAAGCCATAAAGCTTAAGATCTTTTCCAATGGAATCCGAAGCTGTAACTGAGAGATGTAGTGAAAAAGACAAAAGTTTCGCAATCCTATGGTCGAAAAACGAAGACGAGAACTAAATTAAAAAATTGAAAAGCCTTAAGATCGTGACCCAGCGTAGTGATTAATATCCATATCTCTCACGCTGAAGTCACGAGTTCAAATCCCATCCCCTGACAGGTTACAAAAAATCTCGAAAATAAGCAACTGGCAAGAAATCTGCAGTTGAGGGCTGAAAATTGAAACTCTCGTTACTTCTGGAATTATGAACCAAACAAATTTATCAGGAGGAGGGCCTACGAAAAGTCAACTGCCCAGTAGCATCAGGTGGATTGCGTATTCTTGCCGGATTTGATAAGATAACAATATCTAAAATTGCGTCAAAGTTGTTATCTAGAGGAATTCGGCAAATACTTTAGAAGTAAAGCCAGTTGGGAAAAGACTGGTTAATAACTTTATTCACAATAATAGAGTTATATTTACATAACAAACAGTTGATTATGATGTTAATCTTTCTTTCTGTTAAATTCTCAAACTTTCTGTGGTACATCCGCCATCAGATTCCGTACGGTGTTCGTAGATACGCCCACCTTGACGATTTCATATCTTCTCGTGAAATCATCGGTACATTTTGCTTTCTTCTTAATTTCGAAGAGTTTCCGCTTAACTAGAGCCGTGCGGACTACTACAACTAGGCGAAGTTCTGGACAGTTTTGTGGATTGGCTGTTTTTGGCACGTAGTTGACAGAACTGGGGAGTCGTGGCTTCATCAATCGCTTTCACAGACATTCTTTCTCGTACACATCGTTTCTCTTACACAACTACACTCAGTAGCAAAAAAAATCCGAGCAAAATTTTACCTCCCAATAACGCCATGTTTAACCTTCTGTAACTTTGTCAATGATCAATATTTTTCGATGATAATTTTAAAACACTTTAATCAATGTATGTACTTTATATGACCAAAATTTCATGATGATCAAATTTAAAAAATTTATGTTATCATAACATATATGAAAGAAGTCAGATTTGGACACAGTAATTTCAAAAATCCGTATTTCTGTGAAAAATTTAGGTACCATATTAAAAAGTTCACCATAGCTTAACACAGTAAAAAGAATAATGTGGACAAAATTTTAACCATTTTCATCAAGTGATTTGTACTACAGCTGCTGTCAAAGCCGACACGAGTTCATCTTATTAATACACATGGTTTGTTACGCGTGAAATATCCCAAATAACTAGTGTAACCCACGAAATTTTTTAAAAATACATACTGAATATAGGTTTGTGAAAACTACGTTTACAGTATTATATAGTATTATTGATAGAATTCACCTCGGCTTTTTTTTTTGCACCGATATTCCAGCATGGTCAGTATCGTGTGAAAAAGGGAAATACTCATGTTGGTGCTTTAACTTTGATGCCAGCTGTAATCCAAACCACTTGATGGAAACCATTCAAATTTGGTCCACATTATTTTCTGCATCGTTAAAAAAAATCGAAAGATTGTTTATTGACATGATCGGGTGAGACAAAGATGCAAAAATGTATGTTTCACCAACAATAAGTCCTTATCTCATAAATGTTCAAATTTTTCGTGCTTGATACTTTTTAGATCTTGAGAAGTAAAGTCTGCTTTGATGGCAATGAGAACTCCACCTAGAGACTTTTTATTGCTTCATTTGTTTCATCGCACTCTTCTATTAACAAAATAATTACCCCTTTTGAGTTCCATGTTTAAAAAATGTATACAACATTGCGAAATTACCATGAAACTGAAACTGTCTTTTCACTTGAAAGGGAAGGTCCTTTAATTATGTCACGCAGTAAGGGGGGAGGGGGGTTTGAGAAAATGTGACGATCCAAACAAAAAATTTGAAGGTCCATACAAAAACGTGTCACAGGGTGGGAGGGGGTTTATAAAAGTCAATTTTTGCGTGACGTAATTAATGGACAATCCCAAAGATAATCTAACATTTTCTTTTAATTTCAAGAATCCATCACTGTGGTACTAAGAGTCGATGAATTTTTGATGATCTAAAATTTGCAAGAATTTGGAAAAATTAATCATGCTAAAGCGCACAAGTTCAAATCTTCAACCATGCAAGTCAAAAATCACCTTCGTATCCTTATTAATAAATATTAATTCGTTCAACCTTCCTTTCTCCAAAACATGACCTATTAACTCAATCGCTTTCATATTTACTTTACCTTAGGTGACTCTCCTCATAGCATAGAAACCACCTCCCAATTATCAATTTGTCCAGGTCACTGCCCACTGCCAAGCTATAAATTAATGCCATTATACCTCAGATTTAATGCTCTGCATCACGAGTAGGCCAGCATGCACCGACCGTTCCTAACTCCGAGAACCATTTGTAAAAATTGTAGCAATTTTTTCTCGCTCGCGACCATTTAGCTACTTTATGACGGTTGACAGAAATCAGCAGACATGAAGAAGGAAAAAATGCTCTCTTTCTAGGAATGGAATCTGGTGCTGCCCATCGACCAACAGAGCCGCGGTCTCTAAATCGAATAGATGGCCGTCGAAATAGAGCTAATTAGATATATAAACAAATTTAATTTGAAGCGATAGATTTGTCTGGCCGTCCGTCGCACGTTGTATGATGGAGAAGGTGATACACCTCGTCCTCCCAGCGTCCGTTTCAAGGCGGCAAGAGAACCTGTTTTCGGTACGTGTTTAAAAAATGAACGGATTGGTTGAAATTTTATCTCCCGTGCTCTAATTGCACCTTTTTCTTGCAGCAGCTTGATCAAACCTCGAGACACTACGCTGTCACCCGGAGAACGCCAAATATCTCACTTGCTTCGCAAGGCAAGTGTTTGGTGTGTAATGTGGTGCTGTTTTATAAGATTTTTATTCGCCGTTGTTGCCGCCATTATCGGCCTGAACGATCGGCGACCGTCTGTTGCGATGGAGAGTTGTCATTCAGGTTTGAGACAGCCGTCACTCGGTCAATTTATTTAGGTTTTGCAATCCATCGCAAAGAGATAAAGAACCAACCAATTAGAAGGTCTTTCCACCAAGAGTAAGGTGCCCACAGCCTTTCGGACCATCGATCGACTCAATTACAGGAATTATAATTGGTTCAATTAATAATTTTTATTAAATTCATGTGCTGGAGATATTCGTGCTCTCGACAGGCTCATGATCCCATTTTGGAGCCCTAAATTCGATCGAATTCTAATAAACCTGCTGAATATCGTTCAAAATCGTGACTCATTAATTTACGCCTCGCCACGATTTTTGGCCTTGTTTATCCTGTGACCAGTATCCCATGAGAGTGAACCAATTACGTAAAATTCGATTGAGATAGTGTACTTCATGTATGGTCAACCAACCATCCACCCACTCACTCATAAACCTCTCCTGTTAACTTAATCGATTCTCCGCCTTTCTCCGGCCCTCTGTTGAACATTGAAAATATCTCATCTTACGTTCAATGCGTTTCAAACGTTTCCCTCGATCGAAATGCGTTGGTGTGTTAATGATCACTTAGGGACCCATTAGAGAACCATCACGACCTGCGATGGACCGTAGAGGGTGAGTCAGCTACCGACAACGACGAGCGCTGGAGATCAGAGAGACCAAAGACGGCTCAATTTTTCAATCGATGATCCGCGCATCGGTGGCTGTAGCTCGGAGGTCCCCACCGTTGTAACATGATAGAACACATAAAACTTCGACTAATTCGTGATCATGTTTTGGCAAGTAAGCATTGGGTGTCTCCAATATCACTTTGGGTGGCTGATTTGACTGCACATGATAGGACATAATTGGAAGATTTCTGTGGCAGGTTTGGTCGGATTTGGAAAAAAAGTAGGTCTCCCGTGGTTTGTTGGTTGGGCGATTGATTGGTGTGTAGTCAAGGCAGGTGACTTTCGGACTAATTCGTTGGAAACTATGGCCTCCTGGAATGGGGTCGTGCAGCTTTTTGTCGACGGAAACAGCGCAACTGCCTTTAGGATGTCAATAGGTGTGCTCATTTTGATTGCAAAATATTGTGTTTTGGATAAGCTGGCTTTCATTAGTGAGCAAAAGTGTTTCCTTTTTAGCCATCATCAAATCAAGTTTGGTAAGCAAATCAAATACCATGTTATTTTAGCATTCCGCCAGAACAAAAAAGTATGAAACACGAAATTTTCATATTCGTGAACTAAATGATTTCAATCAACATCGCCTTTCAAACTTTCTTATCAATCTTATATGTTCATTCCATTTCCATTCCATTTCCATTCCATTTCCATTCCATTTCATTCCATTTCCATTCCATTTCCATTCCATTTACATTCCATTTCCATTCCATTTCATTCCATTTCATCCTCCATTTATTCCATTTCATTCCATTTCCATTCCATTTTCATTCCATTTCCATTCCATTTCCATTCAATTTCATTCCATTTCCATTCCATTTCCATTCCATTTCCATTCCATTTCATTCCATTTCCATTCCATTTCCATTCCATTTCCATTCCATTTCCATTCCATTTTATTCCATTTCCATTCCATTTCATTCCATTTCAATCTCCATTTCCATTCCATTTCATTCCATTTCCATTCCATTTCATTCCATTTCATTCCATTTCCATTCCATTTCCATTCCATATCCATTCCATTTCCATTCCATTTCCATTCCATTTTATTCCATTCCATTCCATTTCCATTCCATTTCCATTCCATTTCCATTCCATTTCCATTCCATTTCATTCCATTTCCATTCCATTTCCATTCCATTTCATTCCATTTCATTCCATTTCCATTCCATTTCCATTCCATTTCCATTCCATTTCATTCCATTCCATTTCATTCCATTTCCATTCCATTTCATTCTATTTCCATTCCATTTCCATTCCATTTCCACTCCATTTCCATTCCATTTCCATTCCATTACCATTCGGAATGTTCGAAAAACCAATGAAACTCTTAAGGTACATCGGTTGAAGGAAACATTGCAATTCTCTAGAAAATAATTGTATTCTTATAAATTAACTGAAAATAAAATTTCTAACTGTTATGCTAAAACGACTGAAGACCATAGATCTCTAAAAACAATTAAAATTTGAACAAAATACATCCTAATATGTAATATTTGAAAAGCTGTTACCCCAAAGCGTGAGCGGGCTTCCGGTAGTTAACCGGATCATTGGACGAAAACATGCGTGTAGGCATGTTTTTGAGTTCTTGCATCATTTTATTTATCAATTCTTCCTCAGTTTTCGCGACAAAATTGGGATGGGACGCAGCTGGGGACTTTGAGCGGGTTCGCCAACTTGGGTACCACATATTCAGCCGTTCCATCTCCTCAAACGGTCGCTTCTGGCCGACGCCAGATCCGGCCAGAATACCGCATCTTCGTCCTTATTGTATTTCTTGATGAACGACGCAACTTCCAGCAGGGCCAGTCCGGAGCGAAAGAAGAACCCCTTCTCGCTGATTGTCAGCCACAGCAGCACCTTCTTGGGGAACTTGGTGTGTGAAATGAACTTCACCTCGGAGCTCACTTCCTTCGTGGGGGAAATAAAATACAAAGTGCCCTGTCAATCGTTGCCATCCAGGGTGAGATAGGTCTCGTCGTCCATCACCACCACCACGTCGCGATTTGCCGGGGAAATCGAGTTGACCATCTTATTCAGCCGCTGCAGCTCCGAAACCAGTGAACGTGACTTCCGCTTCCTGACATGTATGTTCATGCTTGCCAGGTACTTTTTCACTGTTTGGCCAGTTGAACCGACCTCCCGGCCAAGCACACGCAGCTATGTAGCCACTTTTTCCTCGGTCTTTCTCTTCAGCATCCTTTGGAGCTTCTTGTCACTCAGGTCCGTCGGCCGTCCAGAACCGGGCTTTCTTTCAAGGCTCTGGTTGTTGTCTAATAGTGTCAAGATGTTGTAGATGCCGGAACGGGCATATCCGGCTATCACGAAGTTTTCGACGCGGCGGGGTGCCGTTCTTTGAACGCGCACACTTCTGAACGGAGTTGCTTCACTCTTTTTGCCATCACGGTTAGAAATCGACTGGTAGAGCTGTCAAATTTTGTCTGCTGACTCGTGGGTTACTATAATTGATGCTGCATAGGTAGTTTTGTCAGTGCGAGTTAAGGTAAACCCTTAAAAATCGGAATTTTTTGTCCATTTCTTTTAATGCAAACGTTAGTCGGGCAGATTTAACGGGTCGTTCCATGAAAGATTCCGTAGCGCGAATCTGATGAAGAGCTTTTGAGTACGTTCGACTATGATGATCAGTAATGCAGCCGCGTGTTCCAGTACAATACGGAAAAAGGTATAGAATAATGTTTTTTGTGCGTATATATCTGTGAAGTTCCAAGTGTGACGTCAAATGAATCCAACCATGGAGGCTTAAATAGATGTAACTCGCTCTAGTAGAACAGCACCAACCGTGGTGGTCTCTGTACGACGGGAGAACGATATCACCTTACATTTGGCTATGTTGACCCTCATACCGTTATCGTTATACCACAGCAGTAGCTCGTTAATATCGTTTTGAAGGACAAGACAGTCAAGCTCAGACATAATGACTCTACAAATCTTCAGGTCATCGGCAAACATTTGCTTGAACGATGAAATACGAGGGCACAGATCATTAACGAAAAGAACACAGATCATTGGGCCGAGCACACTTCATTGCGGTACTACTGAAGTAATAGAGAAAGTTCTCGAGCGTGCGGACTTTACCGTAACGAAGGACTGACGGTCGGTCAAGTAAGAGAGAATCCACTCAACGAAAAAATTGGGAATCCTACAGCCTTTAGCTTCGGCTGCGTACAGATGTGATACTATGACGAAAGCTTTAGAAAAATCAACATAGATAGAGTCGACCTGCCTTCGGGATTCAACCTCTCGAAACAACGTATTTGTATAGCACAGCAAATTCGTAGTTGTAGAGCGATTCTGAACGAATCCATGCTGGTAATCTGATATTAAAGGATGGACAACATTGTACACAGCGTTGTCAACCAACGATTCAAAGACCTTGCTGATGCAAAAGAGAACCGATATTCCACGATAGTTTTCAACAAGGTTCCGATTTCCTGCTTTATAGATTGGCACAATTGACCCAGTCTTGCAAATTCCAGGGAGATTTCTCTTCCTTAACGAATGGTTTAATATGCTGTTTAATACATCGGAAAAGCAAGAGAGCGGTAGCAAAATTTGAGAAAAGACGGAGGAATTCCATCTACATCAGGGTCTTTTGAAACATCAAGGTCGTTCAAGGCTTTTATGACGTCATGCGGCGAGAAACAAAGCGCTTGGAAGTTCATATTGAACATCCGTATGTTGTCGAAGCTATTTGAGTGCAGAGGTGGCGTATTTGTGCTATAAACACATTGAAAGAAGTGGCGTTTTCAGTAGCCATGTAGCAACCTCCACCTTCTGTGTTTTCCGATATTACAAAACAATTATTATCAGAGTAATTCAAGTTTGGCCCTTAACTGGAACTGTATCTACAGCAATGCCATGTCAGTAATAGAACTGATCTGTGGCGGAACTGGTTTACGACGAGAAGTTTGCCGAACATCGGTGTTTATAGGATACCGGGTATCCAGAGTGTCCGGAGTGTTGGCGGAGTTTAGTTCGAGTTACGATGCTATTTTCGTAGCAATTTTACATGGAAACTTTTCTAAGGAGATTCAATTATTAGAAGTTTAAAAACTTCTATAATTCCATGTTATATTCTATTTAACTGATTCAGTATCCCCGAGGAAATCCCAAATACATTACAGAACATTAGTATGACAATGATCTAGTAACATTGAAATCATCCTTATTTTGAAAAAATGCCAAGTCAAGCACTTCACCTCTTGATAATGTTCATCTGGACTAGAAAACAAACATACTTAAATTTGAAGACCGTACGTTGACGTTAAGTGCTCCCCCAACGGACCAAAAGAAATACTAGTGCGGGTAACTACCCACGCGGTGGCAAGCACGCTACTGTAGAGTACGGTCTTGCAGGTCGACCAAGATCAGTGTCGTCAGGTTGATAACATATTATGTTTGTGTTTTACCCTAGTTACCCGCACTAGTATTTCTTTTGGTCCGTTGGGGGAGCACTTTACGTCAACGTACGGTCTTCAAATTTAAGTATGTTTATTTTCTAGTCAAGACAAACATTTCAAGAGGTGGAATTCTTGACTTGGCAATTTTTTTCAAAATAAGGGATGGCCATACTGTACATCCTAAGTAAAACAAAACCGTCATAATTGGTTACAGTGCCTTGATTTTGACCTAATTGAGTCACATTGAAGTTGCCTCAACAAATATGCAACAAATGTGCTCCTGGGGATATTTCTTTGAATATTGCATGTTTCCATGTTGATATACGGACAAAATCGTTAATAATGGGTGAAAAAATGATTAATTTGCTTTTATATTTTTTTTTTCGGATAATGTTCTTTAGCTGTACATTAATCAAATAACAGTAATTTAGATAGTCGATGACTTCGCCAGGTCACGCATTTTCTTTTTAATGTTCCTCATCAGGCTTTGGACAACTGTCCCATCGACGCTTCTGCTCACATTTATCCAATCCTTCTGGAATTGGTTGACGTCAGCAGCTTTTGTACCCTTCAATTTGAAGGATTCATCGTCTTTTCTATAAACTTGACTATGTTTTTGCAGTTCCAGTACCAGAACGCGCGAAATGGCATGACTTCTTATCAGGTCAAAACAGTGTCCAACCTTTGAGCGTGTGTTTGAAAAAGAATGTGCAAATGTGATTATGTTAGGCAAATTTTGGCATTGGCATTGCATTGGCGCATTGGCAAATTACTTGCCGAACCAGTAATTTCTTTCGAAATTTTTCACAAAAAAATAACAAATAAAATTTTCTACAAACAATGCCCCAAGGGCTGATCTGAAAATTATTTTAAAACATAAACACACTAAACACACCAAACACATACAATTAAACAAAACTGATGAGCCCAATGGACTAAAACACTTTAATTGTAAAAAAATAGTATATAGGACAAAGGATGAAAATAAAAAACAAATTTAGTAAAAAAAAATGAAATTTTCTTGGTCGCAATTGTTAAACGTTGATCACAGTAGGCATTTGGTAGCGGATGGTTAGTTTTTCGCAAGCTGTCATGATTTTTCTGTTTCCTTCTACATCTCAAATTAAAGCAAAGTGTTCCCACAAAGTAATGAGCCGAATAGTGATGTGAAATCAGGAAAAGATTACGTATTTTTGTTTCCGCTCCTCTTTACTTTCTGTGTATTTCGTGAATAGTTTTAATTAGGGAATGTGAGAAAGTAAGTCGATGGTGAGGTAGCACATGAGGGATTCAAAAAGACGAGAGTTTCATTCGTCGGAAACTCTTTGGTGAAAATTACGAGCTAGATTTACAGGAACTTCCCACGTTCAAAGAAATTGTTCCTTTTTCGAATCGTACAAACGGTTGGGTACAAAGAAAACAAAAGATAATTATGTTGTTCAAATATAAAGAAGAAAAGATTTCCGCATAGTAAACCGCATATTCTAGCACTGCCAATCAAGTTTTGGTGCTTATATCAAATTCCCGAACACATTGTAAAGGCCGCATGGTGCGACAGGAAAAAAACATCGAATTTAGTTCTGCCGGAGTGTATAACTGGGTGCTGATTGGGTGAGATCCAAGGGGTGAGTCGCTTAGAACAGTGCTCCAGGCACGCCATAGTAGAAAATCTTACACCATAAAAGAACATATGTGGCACTCTGTGGCACACTTTTGACATTTGTAATCTTCAAAGATATATCTGAGCAGCCCTGTAAAATTGACGTTGTATGTTTTTATTGTGGTGTTTTGATTTGATTGATTCGTCATGAAATAGACAAATTGTTCGTAATAAATTGATTAAACATGATTAAGCCAACTTGTTTGTTGAGCCAAGATATTGAGTGGAAGAATTGTATGAGGTAAGTGATTTAATTAATAAGCTGTGACACAATATCACTTAGAAACTTTAATTAAAGGAACATTTTTGGAACAAATTGGAAGCGGAATACAGAACTATCAACTTCCATATCCAAAATATTTTGGAAAAGCAAAGCCTCTGCAGCCAGTTGCTGGCTCATCTATCCATAGAGAGGATCCAAGAGATTGAAGCGAACATGCGGATCATGGCTGAGATCCTTGACAACCTCTTTCAAGCTTTTGTCGATTGTTAACCGTTGACCTAAATGAAAGAAAGCAATTAGTGTGCAATTGATTTCATTTGATTTATTTATTTTTTAGCGAAGGTTCCTATTCAATTATGTAGCTTTAATAGAAAAATTCAAGGCTCAATTTAAACTTCTTGTTAATTATTTTACTAATTTCAAAACTTAAAGAATTTTTACAAAACAATGCAAATCAAAACAAACAGTCAATTGGTTGCCAGGCGTTGCCAAAACATAATGATTGAACTGTCAAATCACTGTGGCACACTAAGGCACCAATTGGCTCCATGATCGGAACATCAGTTCTTATTGTAACGTTTAGAGGCACACTAGAAAAAATGGGCACAAGAGATATTGTGCTGAGCAACTCACCCCTTGGTAAGATCGTATCAATACATTACTAAAATTTTTCACTAAATACTCTACAGAAATTTTAAACTTAAATTACACTTATGTATGTATATGTATTAATATATCTATATTTGTGTGTATTTGTGTATATATGTTTATCTATGTAGTAGATTTATATCGGAGCGTATTATACGATATGTTCACGCATCGTTTCTTCCTCTGTAGATTCACAAAATGCTTTGCGGTTCGAATTTGTTCATTTGGATCCAACTAATTTTACAGAATCATCTTTTTGGTAAATACAACGCAGTAAGCCTGGCCACCTTGACGTTTGTATCATATCTTTTATATGCTGCAAGCATCAATATTGCCAAAAAAAAATTGGACGTCGTCTAACCCACACGCTTAGACCTATGAGTTTTACATGATATGTAATTCATGTTTTTGAAAATTCGAGGAACGTAAAGAAAAATTTCGTGTGAAATTATGTCTCCTGAAACATGAAATTTTGCTAGTGTGCAGTTATTTTCAGGGTCCTTCCTCGTACTGGCTGCATTTGTATTAGATTGGAATAGATATGTAAAGATTACTATTTGGTCTCAATTGTGTTACGTTTTTCTGCTACCAACCGTTTTATTGTTGCACTCGAGTGAAAAATTGTAATTAAAGTTGCGTAATTAATGTTAAAAACACGCGTAAAAAGAAGAAATGTCCAATTCGGTCAAAGTCTTTTCCGCAAAACAGCTTGAAGATTGTTTTATTACGAATCGTTTAGATTTATTTAACAAGTAATTTGGAAAATTGAATCATTGATCGTTTTCTAACATCTTCAAACATTAAATTATGTGTCAATTAATTTGTAACAATGTGATAAATAAGATTGAAAAATGAAAACGCGCAAAACAGATTTCCTGTAAGGTTAACAGATGGTATCATACAAATCTTAAGAGACAAATCAATTTATCCACTAATCGACCAAAATATTTACTATAAGTAGGTAAAAAAAATGTACTACAATATTAGTTTATTGCTGCATAAATGATTTTACAAAAAACATCTTCTCTAATGAGCCTAGCGACCGGCGATTAACTCTTGGTGGTGATATTTACTTGTCTGTTGACACTGAATAATTAATACAGGAAGAAGAATTAAGGCATCTATTCATACAACCTTTGCAGAGTGTTTCCTTTTGGAAACTCTTGGTTTTCGAAACACGTAACAATTTGAGTTTCGCAAAAACCAAAAACTACGGTGCATTTCACAACAAAGCCCTCTAAGACATTAAAAGCGATAATTTGTGATCGAAAATTGATTGGTTTCCTCACAGATCGTAAAGATCGTTTTGTTGCAAGTTGATTCATATAAAATTTCCTGAAATCTTTGCACTAAAACCAATGAAACTCTTAAAGTACACCGCGTGAAGGTAGCATAAAAATTCTCAAAAAAATAATTGTATTCTTCTAAATCAATTGAAAATAAAATTGGTAACTGTTTTGATGAAAACGACTGAAAACCACAAATCTCTTAAGCCAATTAAAATTTGAGCAAAATATATCCTAATATGTAATACTGGGTAGGCTTCTACCCCAAGGACGCATTTTAAAACCTAGTTCCCCTATGCCTATTGAAATAACTGTAAAAGAAAAACTTTCGACTGCTTCGGTGGGGAACGTGGTTGTCTCTCATCCAAAAAGGGTCTGGTAATGATTCCAGTCAGAGCTATTGCGATATCCTGAGACGAAAACCCTCTGATCACGTTTTCCTTCAAAAGGAAAGTTAAGTCATGTGTTAATAAGATCGAAAGGAAATCTCCTCAACCTAACAAAGTCACCATAATGAATCATGAAGACAAGTAAATGCAAGAACCTTCGATCATCATTGAAAAAGCTTCTATTTAAAATATCTAACATTTTTTCCCTTTTTGATTTCATTTCAGGTGAGTCAACCGATATCATTCAGTTGCATATGAAAACGTGTCAGTTCACCGTTAAAACAACCGCTAAGGAACTTGAATTCAATAATGTACAACTCCTAGAGCAAAAGACTTTCGCTATCCGTAGTGACGAACCCTTTTTACAAATTCATAACCTAGCCCTATCGAGCGTAACGAATAGCAATGACCATGATTTGAATACCAATTGCACTGTGATTAAATAGATTCGTTTCTTCGTTTCACAACTTCACCAAGGTAGCATACGGTTACCGATCGAGCGTGTTCCTAAACACCACCCGCGCTACACACACGCACATACTTTGGTACGCGCCATCTGTTCTTGATATTGAAAGCAACAACGGCGTGACAAAAGTGCTGCTACCTCTTCGGTTGCTACTGCCCGAACACCTTGAACATGGAGCTTCTACAACTGGCGATGTCGATCAAGCATGAACTGTTACGAAATTTGCATATAATGCACTTTTCGCACAAAACCCACCGAGTGTTAAGTCCATTAATCTTGTCTACAGTGGCGGATAGCGTTCGTCACAGTCACTGGAACCATCAGTGGAACTGCCTCCACCACATAACAAATAACTGCAATTTGTCGTAAAATGTCCGGAATCTGCCCGAAAAAATTAAGCTGTACGATCAAGCCTACACAAAGTACCACTTTTTGAAGGTTGAAACACCCCTCCGATCCGGTTGTGGTGATGTTGGTAGTATCTGAGGAAGCAACGCATAATGCTGTTTTTTCCTGAAACGATCGCTATTGTTGGCTCACTCGTAGAGGTGCGCAAACTAACAAAATTATTGCACGCAAGTTAGCACTTGGCTGCTTGAGTAAATAGCAGATCTAGGAGATGAGTATAATTAAGTGGAATTCGCCAATTTACGTGCCTATTAAATACGTGATTGCAATGCTCATTTTAAACCAAATTTCTGCAGTCAAAAATCGCACCAACCAATTCACGTAGATGGAAGTTGAGTAATGCGAGGATGGATTTTCCGTTTTCTCTGAATTAACCATGTCTGGTGATCAGCACCACACAGAAGCAAACCCCCATTTAACGGCAGCATCTAACTGTTTGCACTTTGATTTATGATCAATTCGGAATCAATCCCGATTTACTCTTGGTGTGTTGCATAACAACACAAAAGTAATTAAATTTAACGAGCTTTTCCTAACCATCTTAACACTTTCACGCTCATCTGACCTGCCATGTTCAGGAAAAGTGCAGCTATTGTTGCACACAATAACTGCACTCACACATATGCACACTGCACTCATAGCAGTATATCAACTATAAATTTAAGTCATGCGGATGACGAAAGCTCATAATTTATAAAATCACTTTTACTTGATCGAATATTCATGGCTGCTCAAAATAAAACTGCAGCAGTGCTCGCCCTCCACCCCCGATCACACCGATGCGCTGCCTGGATGCGATGGTTTAATGTAAACAAGAAGTGTTCCACAGGTAAACAACGCGCGATGCATACTTGATTTTGCCTTGCCTCGTGAGCTTCTGTTTTCTTGGAGATTGAGTTCACGCGTGACTGCCCGCGATGTTAGTCTACAAAGTGTCAGACTGAATTGTAGTTTGCTCATCACTTCCAGCACCGCCACGGGAGTTTGAACACCCCCTCTCTACAAAGGTCGCTCCTTCATACCCTCAGTCAGAGATCGTGCTTGAATTGTTTTGTGGTCCGTGGTCAGTTTCAGGTGGCCAAGGAAATTTCGTGATTAAATATCACTTGCGCTTTCGATGACATAAATTCAACAGTACTAGTATCTTTGTTTTTCGGAATAGAAGGTTGCGTGAGGAATTGATATAGGGTAACTGTTCCCATATTTATCTCAATGTTGCTATATTCATTTTAATTTAAATCAATTAAAATTCTTGCTCACGTTTAATAAAAGATTCTTACAAAACAAACCAACCCATGCTCGCACCAATTCTATGGTTTGAGTAGAATGAATTGCAAAGTGATGAGCTCAGCACAGGATATTTTCCCAACAATTTGAAAGATCACCTTTTTCAGTACAGTAAATCATATTCAACATGTATTATGTATGAAGGAAACCACTATTCAAGCGTGGGCCTTGCCCTGCATGCGGTTCCTTATAACAGAAAGATCATGATTTGTTACCGCTGTACAGTGAATCATATTCAACATTACAAGCAAAGAACATTGCAGTCAAATACAAACCACTAGTTACGCTGCTGAAAGATCATCTTTTTGCTGGTGAAAAATCATGCTTTTTGCGTTACTCCTTTTAAACCCTTTTCTCGAAAATTGTAGGAAACGGAAATTTTTTTTGACCAGTATCCAAACATATTATCAGATATAAGTAGCATAATTTGACTAAACAACAAAAATTTGAATGGTTACGTAGAGTCCAGATCTATTCAATAGTATGGAAAAAAGCAAGACAGCAGATACAGCAAAGGACAGAAAAATAACCCACTTTATGCTTCTTCTTTCTTTCTTAGCATTTCAAGCAGCTACAATTAGCTTATTGCTTGCTCTCAACATAGTGTTCTAAATGCACTTCCACAGTTATTAATTAAGAGCTTTCAAAGCCAGGTGCCATTATTGCATTAATATGTTTGTGTGGCAAATAAAATCACACCTTTTGCCCAGGGAGTTGAAAAAAATTCCTTAACGAAAAATTGCTAGACCAGACGGGGAATCGAACACAGCCACCTACAGCATGGAGTTGCTTTATAGCCGCGTTTTACCGACTGGAATCCTTTATAGCAAAGAAAGGACCCACTTTAAGCATCGCGTTCAATTTGGGGTAACTACGGCAAACATAGCGAGTGTTTCAATTTTTCAAGTAGCACAATTGTTTTAAACCAGTTTAGGATACTTCTATAGGACTAATTTAAGTTATAGACAACCTTCGACAACTAATTGAGCTGAAAATGTGCTATTTGGGTTGTTTTGCACAAAATTAAACAGACGGCGATGATCGCTTCAGAAAGATACGCAGAACACGATGATCAAACCATTCTCTAAGTACATGTTTTGAATGTTCTTTACTCTATATGATCAATAACGTCATCCACCACGTCCTCCCTTAGTAGCACACTTGTTGCCATTTAGTTGAGATAACATAAACAGGACATGCTAAGTCATAATCAAGTTACTGCAACTAATTATGATCGTAGTGAGCTAAAAGGTGATACGGTCAAAATTTGGTCAAGGGAAAACGCGTGCAAATCGGTGAAATCGTTTATTTAAAAAATCAAATTAAATTTCTTTTTCAAGTTCAATTAGTATAAAATTCAGGAAAAATATTCAGTTAGGCTTCCGCTTTTCCAAATCCGAATTGCCGGGCCTTACGCTTGACCCCTGCCCTCAGATTTTGTACAGCCACCTTGTCCACCTTCTTCGCCGCAGAAAGCCAGTTTGCCTTGAACTGCTGCTCGTCCTTAGCAGTTTTTTCGGTCTTCTTTAGGTTCCGCTTGACAATAGCCCCGTATTTCTCAATTGGGCGGAGCTCTGGCGTGTTGGGAGGGTTCTTGTCCTTGGGAAACACCTGCACGTTGTTGGCGGCGTACCACTCCATGGCCTTTTTACCGTAATGGCAAGATGCCAAATCCGGCCAAAACAGTACGGAACAACCGTGTTTCTTCAGGAAAGGCAGCAGACGTTTATTCAAACACTCTTTCACGTAAATTTCTTGGTTGACAGTCCCGGAAGCTATGAAAATGCTGCTTTTCAAGCCACAGGTACAGATGGCTTGCCAAACCAGATATTTCTTTGCGAACTTTGACAGTTTCGTGTGCTTGAAAATATCTGCTACCTTTCCCCTTCCTTTTGCCGTATAAACTCCTGTCCCGGAAGCTGCTTGTAGTCCGCTTTGACGTAGGTTTCGTCGTCCATTACCACGCAGTCAAACTTCGTCAGCATCGTCGTGTACAGCCTCCGGGATCGCGCTTTGGCCGTCGTATTTTGTTTATCATCGCGATTTGGAGTCACTACCTTCTTGTAAGTCGATAGTCCGGCTCGTTTTTTGGCTCGATGCACGGTTGTAGACGATACACCCAGCTTATTTGCGGCATCTCGGAGAGATAGGTTAGGGTTTCGCTTGAAACTACCGGCAACTCTCTTTGTCGTCTCAGCGGCTTCCGGTTTTCGATTTCCCACCGATCCAGACTTCCTGGCTGTCGACAAACGTTCCACAAACACTTTAATTACATTTGTAACGGTTGATTTGGCAACTTTTAGCGATTTTGCCAACTTTGCGTGCGAGTAGCTCGGATTTTCGCGATGCGCGAGCAAAATTTTGATACGCTGCTCTTCTTGCTTGGACGGCATTTTGACAACTGAAGAGTGAATTCCAAAATCAAAATAGGAGCAACATTCTACACACACACACCTTCAAAATGAGGGGTGTTCAGGTTTTTTAAATGCAAAATTGAAAGAAATACGTCAAGTTGATATTGACCAAATTTTGACGGTATTGCCCTTTACTTGGCTATAATACCACTGAGTTTAAATTTTGTGGTATACCCCTGTTTACTATACCCATCTTATAGGTGGATATGTTGATCAAGCGAATAGCATAAGACGCGTCTTGTCCTATTTTGACAAAATTGGGTTTGGAGAGTTTTTTTAACTGATTATGAGTTTATAAGTTAAACTTATAAACTCATAATCAGTAAGAAAAACTCTCAAAACCCAATTTTGTCTAAATAGGAGAAGACGATGATTAGGAATTATAACACCAGTCAAATAATGCATTCTCAGACAAGTAAGGATGGGCATTTATAATTACTCATCGCTTTTAGTGCCGCATGACTGTACAAATATTTGCAAGTTTATATTTTCCCTTCAGACAAACGTTAACGCATTTTATTATAGCCAAGATTGCGAACATTGCTGTATGCCGCATGCAAGATTGCAAAAAATTGCGTTGTTTACACTTCCTTTGGCTTGAAATTTAACGAGGGGAAATTTTACGTGGCCGGTTAAAATTAATTAATTTTGTTCTGTATAGATCCTACGCAACGCCTTCCATTCACAGAAACCAAGGGCGCGTTGGTCGTCCACGAGCAATGGCATTGTTTTGTGAACGTAGACGACTACCGGTCTAATTATTATCCTGTAAATGGTCAACTTTATATTTCGGCGAACTTTGTTCGATCTAAGCGTCCTTCGGAGTACAAAGAAGGCTCCATTGATTGGCGGTCACCAAAGAACCCATATACACTAATTTGTCTACCGCCTCGATCATCTATCTGAACTTATCGTGGGAAGCTAGCATTGTCTTTTTGTGAGCTTCTTCTTTCATGTATTTTGTTTTAAATGCATTATGCATAATGATAAGCCCTAACCTACTCGCTTCTGCCATAAGACTGATGTACGTTCGCGCCATCGTCTCAAAGTTTTATCCTACGATACCAACGTTATCGACGAAGCCAAAATGTTGAACGGAACTCATGACCATCATACTACCCAATGCAATGTTAAATAGCAAACTCGAAAATCCATCCCTTTCGGAGATTCTAAGGGACTCGAGAGTGTCCCTTGGGATTCGGACAACTCACTCGAACCATCGTTAATTTGATCAACGGCGTCTATTTTTCTGGAAATTCTTTCGTGTGCATAATCTGTCATAGTTGGTCTCGATTGATTGTGTCGTGGGTTGACTTGAATTCGATAATGAGAAGATGCGTAAGCAGGATTTATTTGTAAAATTTCTGCAGCTGGGATCATAATCCGGCTTGTGAAGTGGTATCCTATAATGAATCAAAAGAATTGAGAGTAAACAGATTGGTTACTTTTCGTAATTATGCTTGCTTACATTTAATAACAATGACAAACATCACAAACCGCACTGATATAGTCTTTCTTTGTATTCTCCCATACGCGGGGTAACGATCTGTGATGATGTTGGTTTGAGAAGGAAATAATTTCTCATCACCATGAGGCTCTAGAAGTACTACCTCACAATGCCCTCCGCTCATTTTCAAACTACTTCTATTCAATTTTCACAGCCTGCCGTGCGCTAACGGAGCTATCATTACTTTCTCCTAACAACTTTGCACTAGCAAAAAAAGTGCTGTCTACTCCTAGAGTTCTCCTAATATGGAGAACAGACGCAGTTTGAGCCACCCCTAACATGGAGAACAGACGCTCAGATAGACTGCACCCTTTGAAGAGGTCAGCCCCCCTTCCCTGTCAGCATATGACCAAGGTCCCACCGGGGTTGGTTACCCAATCTTTCCTATGGTTACTCATACCCCAGTCGGCACCACGAGGAGGTAGGGATAATAGGATGGATGTTGTTTACAAGCTCGCTATCTGCAGCTTCGTGTGGACTGACGATGTTTTGTCCAAGATTGTGGGAGCTGACGAAGTGTTGACCTATCTCAACAGCCTTCTCTGCAGGAGTAATTAAGCGATCCGTGGAGCGATTGCTGTCAAGTGGGATCAACGGTGGAATGGGTCTTGGCTTAGTTTTTAAGATTTTTGTCAACTTCCAGAACGGCTTTGCACAATCTGAGAGAGAGCGGATCTTGTCGGAAAAAAATTTGTTTCTGAGGTCCACCATTCTGGCTTTAATAACTTTAGTCATCCGATTGCAATGACTTTTTAAAGTAGGCAAACCAGTTCGCTGGTATTGCCGTCGGGTAGCGTTGCGTAATTGAATCAGTTCTTTAGTGGGTCTATCAATGGGTACAGAGTCACTCACCTTATCAATCATCGGTACATGTTGCTCCCGGGCCTCGGAGATCGCTTGCTCGATGCTCTGCAGCTGCCGTTCGATGTCATCAACGGATTCAAGGTGCATGTCGAAATCGATGTTGTCGTCAACGTGTTGTCGGAACCTCTCCCAACTGGCGCGATGGTAGTTCCGTCTGGTGATTCGATGCCGGTTGACCGAGGACCCAACTTCGGCCACCACCGGATAGTGGTCCGAGCTGAGCTCCTGGTGTGCGATCGGCTGGCCGATGTTGTTCCCCATGTTGGTGAGGAAGATGTCGATTGTTGAATGGACTTCGGATCTGCTCAACCGGGTGGGAGTATCCGGGCCCATAACGGTGTAATGTCCCTCTTCCAGGTCTTCCTGCAGAATTATTCCGTTCCGGTTCCGCCGGGTGTTCCCCCAGGTTTCGTGTTTCGCGTTTAGGTCGCCGGCGATGATAAATTGTCCCTGCCTCCGAGTGAGCTTGCGAATGTCGTTCCGAAGGACCGTTGTTGTTCCGTTAGCGGTGCTGGCTTGCTGCGCGATGATGGTGATAGGGCCGATAGCAGTTTCGATCTCGACTCCGATGGCTTCGATGGACTGCAGCTGGAAGCTCGGAAGTAGTTGGCAGTTGATGTTGTAGCGCAGGGCGATCGCAACTCCTCCTCCAGATACATCCTCCTACAATCCGATATCCAGGGATGAAAATGTTCAGTTCCGGCTTGAGATGTGTCTCGGTGACGATGGCGATGTCGATGGCCTTCCTGTTAATGAAGTCACCGAGCTCAGTAGTTTTGTTCCGGATGGAACAAGCATTCCAATTAACGATGCTGATGGTGCGTTTATGCTCCATGCTTGCACAGGCACTTCATCGTTACGGATGTGGCGGCTGTGAGCTGTTCCTCCTCGAAGCGGCAGTAACGTATTTGGCGGTAGAGCTCTTGAACGAACTCGACCATTTGTTCCGAGTCGTAGAGCTGTCCATCGGCCGGTGGTTGCGTGGAGGTACTGCAACTTGATTGCCCCAGCCTGGAGGAGGAGCTGGGTTGGAGGCGGCGGCGGCAGCCGCGAATCGTTGCTGAACGGATGCTAACGGGCGGTTTGCATGGCGATGGTTCAATGGAACTGGTGGTAGATTCGGCACTCTGGTACCGGAGCGCCGGGAAATTCCTCCTCGTCCATTCGAGGTGGCGGGCGGCGTTGACCATGCCGAGACTTGGTTGACGCCTGCTTGCGGATGGCCAAATATTCCGCTCGTTTGGGACAGGCTCGGTTGCTGCCGTCGTGGTTAGCACCACAGTTGGCGCTCTTTGATAAGGCACCTTCATCCATCAGGGCACAATCTTTGGTGGTGTGCGCTCCGGCACACTTTCCACACCGGGGCTTCATGTGGCAGTTTCGGGTCCCATGACCAAACGCCAGACACTTACCGTGCTGTGTCACGTCATGATGTTTTGGGCGGTATGTATCGGTCCCACTCGATGATGATGTTGGAGATGGCCCGTATTTTCTTGAGGTCGTCGATCGTGACGGAACCCTTCTCTAAATGGACCAGATACAGTTGGTCCCGATGGTTTCCTTGCTGCTGGCGCCTGATGGCGAACACCTTCAAAGGTTTCAATGAGACCGCCTGCAGCTCGGCAAAGACGTATTCCGGAGTGTAATCTGGGAGGCCACGCAGAATCACCTTCATCGGCTTGTTTCCGGGAACATCATGAGTATAAAACTCGTGTTGCTTGGCCATCAGATGAGTGCCAGCAGCACGGTACTCAGATACAGTCGAGCATATTATCTTTGTGCCCGTACTGCACAGCTTAAACAGTGGATTTAGTTTAATTGCTGCAAGCTCAGTTTTGAGTGCAGCAATGTTTTTGGACGTGGTGAAAAGCGGTGGGATTTTCACTTTCATCGGTACCTCCTGTACCGGGAGCGCAGCAAACCGATTGTTCGCTAGTAATCGGGCATTAGGATCCGATGAATCGGCGTCGTCATGCCGTTGCCGCTTGGAGCAGCTCGGTGTGCTTGCGGGGGCTGATGCCGCCGGCGTGGTTGTCACCACGTGCTGGTTTTTACGACCCATTGCGACGGCAATAGGTCGAGCGGAAAAAGTTGCACACGCTGGCAATTTTTCCCTTTGGCTTGCCAACGCTAGCAAGTTGGCAACAGACGGCGATGATCGCTTCAGAAAGATACGCAGAACACGATGATCAAACCATTCTCTAAGTACATGTTTTGAATGTTCTTTACTCTATATGATCAATAACGTCATCCACCACGTCCTCCCTTAGTAGCACACTTGTTGCCATTTAGTTGAGATAACATAAACAGGACATGCTAAGTCATAATCAAGTTACTGCAACTAATTATGATCGTAGTGAGCTAAAAGGTGATACGGTCAAGAATTTGGTCAAGGGAAAACGCGTGCAAATCGGTGAAATCGTTTATTTAAAAAATCAAATTAAATTTCTTTTTCAAGTTCAATTAGTATAAAGATTCGGGAAAAATATTCAGTTAGGCTTCCGCTTTTCCAAATCCGAATTGCCGGGCCTTACGCTTGACCCTGCCCTCAGATTTTGTACAGCCACCTTGTCCACCTTCTTCGCCGCAGAAAGCCAGTTTGCGCTGAACTGCTGCTCGTCCTTAGCAGTTTTTTCGGTCTTCTTTAGGTTCCGCTTGACAATAGCCCCGTATTTCTCAATTGGGCGGAGCTCTGGCGTGCTGGGAGGGTTCTTGTCCTTGGGAAACACCTGCACGTTGTTGGCGGCGTACCACTCCATGGCCTTTTTACCGTAATGGCAAGATGCCAAATCCGGCCAAACAGTACGGAACAACCGTGTTTCTTCAGGAAAGGCAGCAGACGTTTATTCAAACACTCTTTCACGTAAATTTCTTGGTTGACGGTCCGGAAGCTGTGAAAATGCTGCTTTCAAGCCACAGGTACAGATGGCTTGCCAAACCAGATATTTCTTTGCGAACTTTGACGGTTTCGTGTGCTTGAAAATATCTGCTACCTTTCCCTTCCTTTTGCCGTATAAACTCCTGTCCCGGAAGCTGCTTGTAGTCCGCTTTGACGTAGGTTTCGTCGTCCATTACCACGCAGTCAAACTTCGTCAGCATCGTCGTGTACAGCCTCCGGGATCGCGCTTTGGCCGTCGTATTTTGTTTATCATCGCGATTTGGAGTCACTACCTTCTTGTAAGTCGATAGTCCGGCTCGTTTTTTGGCTCGATGCACGGTTGTAGACGATACACCCAGCTTATTTGCGGCATCTCGGAGAATAGGTTAGGGTTTCGCTTGAAACTACCGGCAACTCTCTTTGTCGTCTCAGCGGCTTCCGGTTTTCGATTTCCCACCGATCCAGACTTCCTGGCTGTCGACAAACGTTCCCCAAACACTTTAATTACATTTGTAACGGTTGATTTGGCAACTTTTAGCGATTTTGCCAACTTTGCGTGCGAGTAGCTCGGATTTTCAGCGATGCGCGAGCAAAATTTTTGATACGCTGCTCTTCTTGCTTGGACGGCATTTTGACAACTGAAGAGTGAATTCCAAAATCAAAATAGGAGCAACATTCTACACACACACACCTTCAAAATGAGGGGTGTTCAGGTTTTTAAATGCAAAATTGAAAGAAATACGTCAAGTTGATATTGACCAAATTTTGACTGGTATTGCCCTTTACTTGGCTATAATACCACTGAGTTTAAATTTTTGTGGTATACCCCTGTTTACTATACCCATCTTATAGGTGGATATGTTGATCAAGCGAATAGCATAAGACGCGTCTTGTCCTATTTTGAATCAAAATTGGGTTTGAGAGTTTTTTAACTGATTATGAGTTTATAAGTTAAACTTATAAACTCATAATCAGTAAGAAAAACTCTAAACCTAATTTCGTCTAAATGGAAGACGATGATTGGAATTATAACACCAGTCAAATAATGGCATTCTCAGACAAGCCAAGGATGGGCATTTATAATTACTCATCGCATTTTAGTGCCGCATGACTGTACAAATATTTGCAAGTTTATATTTTCCCTTCAGACAAACGTTAACGCATTTTATTATAGCCA
>JASCZW010013980.1:0-24097 GCA_034211315.2 Aedes japonicus | reverse complement strand
AGGCCATCCCTTATTTTGAAAAATATTGCCAAGTCAAGAATTCCACCTCTTGAAATGTTCGTCTTGACTAGAAAACAAACATCCTGAAATTTGAAGATCGTACGTTGACGTTAAGTGCTCCCCCAACGGACCTGAAGAAATGGTAGTACGGGTGACTACCCACGCGGTGGCAAGCACACTACTGTAGTGTATGGTCTTGCAGGTCAACCAAGATCAGTGTCGTCAGGTTAATAACATTTTATGTTTGTTTGTTTTGTATCATCAATGTTGTTTGTGACACTTTATCATCACTACACCAGTTTTTAGGTACAACACAATAAGGTCATCATATGACGTGGCTGGGTAGCTCAGTGGTTACCCGTTCTGCTTACTGAGCAGATGGTCGGGAGTTCAATTTCAGGCCCCGTCCCCTTCCTTGCTATTTGTCACTTGCCTCTTTCTATCACCACTAGATTTAAAATATAAAGCAGTCTACTGCGCTTTCATTAATCGCATCACTTACCATAGTGAATCCATGATCTATAAATAAACCTGCCTCACTAACACAAATATCCCCTTCCCTTGACAATTGTGGACACGGTCTCTATCCAACGATTGTCAAACTAATCATCCTTCCCCCCCCCCCCCCCCCTCCTCAAAGACCGCGTGGACGTGGCCGGCGCCCGGTACTGATCTATAAATAGAATGAACTAGGTGAACTGAGGTGAAACTGGTGTACTGATGATAAAGTGTCCAAACAACATTGATGAAAAAAAAAACAAACAAACATAAAATGTTATCAACCTGACGACACTGATCTTGGTCGACCTGCTAGACCATACACTACAGTAGTGTGCTTGCCACCGAGTGGGTAGTCACCCGTACTACCATTTCTTAACGTCACTTAACGTCAACGTACGGTTTTCAAATTTCAATATGTTTGTTTTCTAGCCAAGCCGAACATTTCAAGAGGTGGAATTCTTGACTTGGCAACATTTTTCAAAATAAGGGATGGCCTACTGTACATTGAAAGGGGGAGAAAGGCCTGTTGTTTATTCTAACTGGCTTTCATTTTCATGATTCGTGTTGTACAGTGTGCACGAAAAAACAATCGAGTTAATTTTTAGAGTTTAAGAAAGGCATGACCTTGATTGTGACACTGTTTGGATCAATTAGTTTCAAACTACATGAATTCAAATTTTATAAGGCTTAACAGGACCTAATTTTAAATCGATTAAGCATGGTGAAGCAAAATTTTTAAAATTTAGTGCATCAATCTGATGAAGGGTCTCTGGTGAACTTTTTCAAAAACTGTGTATCTATATCTTCTTGTAAAACATATAAAGAGGATTTGATGTTGTCGATATCATATGTAATAGCATCTAAAAAATTCTAAAAGTAGCTGGGTGCTATTTTTTACTTCTAAACATTTCCCGTGATAAGAATTTCTCGATCAATTACATTTATAACATTATAAATAACTTATAAATAACACTTTAAGTTCATTCTTGTTGACTAATAACATTTTTTGGTGAAAGTATTTCACAAAAAGCTAGAATCAAAAGGACGCTTTTGGAAAAATCTTCTGAAGAATTAAATTTATATTTATTTATTAATCAATATTTAAATAAAAGAAGATTTTTCAGAAGTCGGCTAGAATGGGATCAGTTAACAATTCAAAGTTAAAATATCACTCTGGAAGGTCTGAACTTTAACATATAGAAGTAGTTAACAGGAAGATCTGGAGAAAATACTGAAGCATTTTAGGATTGATGTAGAAAATATAGAATGACATAAAACAATTTTTTTCAATAGATCTTTTGAAAATTATCAAAATTTATACAATAAAAAACACTAAATCAACTGTTTCAAAAAGAAAAAAAACTTTTTTAAATTCATTAAGAGATTCCATGAAAATGAAACGCCATTTCATAGCGAAGAGCCATTGCAAAAGTCTGAAGAAATCAATAAAAAGAAAAGACACCGACAGATATCCAGAAAGTCCCTGCGATTATCTCTAACCCAATCGGAAGGAAGTTCATATAAAGAAAATTCCACTAGATGAAGACAATCAACGAGAAAGTTCATTTGAAGTCACAGAAATAGATATCAGATGCTAAAGGCTGTTCAAGACTTAAAAGTCTTTGAAAGCGTTGTACAAGTCTTTGAAAGAGAGCTTAGACTTTGAAAACAAATCATTTTTAAGCAAATACGCTAAGAAATACGTTTGCTTGGTGAAGCGTTTTTCTGGAAAATTACCTCCCACTGGGTGCCCAAATACCGTCGAACAAATACATTTTTTTCATATTAATGTGAATTTTTTGATGGGCTACAAATTGGGAAAAGTTCAACCAAAAATAATATTATCGACAGATGCTGATTTTTTACTATTGTTTTTTTTAAGAAGAACTGCATATTTTTTTACTGGAAGCAAAAAATGGTCTTGCCTATTTCAATGCTTTCTTTTTTTTGTTTTTGTTTAATCGCTTATTGATTATTTATCCACGATTAGCACTAAACATTAATACTTAAACTTATCTCGGCTGCTTAAGGCGCAAATAGCTTGTGTAGGCGTGAACAAATTCAATGTTGGATATGGTGAGTTTAATCCAGTTGGAAAATATTTTTTTCCTAGTGTGGAAAACAAGACTGTTCTTTTAATGACTGTGTATTCAAGATAATTGATGATGGATTTGATAATGATAAAACAGTGAATATTGTATGTGTCGTGCAGTGACCGAATTCTCATGAGTACGAGGCGCTCATGAATTTAATTTCAATTCAATTCAAAATCCGGGAAAATATGTATTATTTAACTGGGGAACCCGTCAACAATTTTGGAACTATGAGCGGCTACCCCGATGTTTTTATGCGATGGGTGAAGCAATAAGACACAAAATGTTTTAGCGATGCATAAAGTGTTAAAATAGAGCTTAGATGTTTTATGAACTTTCATTAGTTTAAAAATGATGTTACTACACACACAAAAAGCTCCCTAATATTGACTGAAGACCGTTGATATAAAGCCTGTTCACGTTAAATTTCGATCACTTTTCTTTCAATGAAGGTTCTGAATTATTTCACGAATTTCTGAAACGTTTCAATTATATGACATCTGAAACTGTCCATTTCGTGGTACAACATATTTACATGTTTTCTTTATTTTGCTGTACAGCATGTTTACATTCTTGCTGCATTTCGTTAAATGGCGTCGAATCAAGTGGTAGTGCACAAATTTTATAAATTTGTAAATTGTTTGACCAGCGCTTGACCCTGGATCGAAAGGTTGGAAAGGAACAAACCACAAAGTATGCTCCCGCTAGTTTGATAACAAGGTTGTTGTGAAAAATCCCAACCTTTCCCAATCCCAACCTGCTGCCGTTTACAAGAAGATTTGGCCTCTTGTCACTATGCAAAATCCATCCTGGAATGGTATAAGGCACAAGAGGTTGAATACGTGACAAAAATAGCTAATCTGCCAACTGTCCAGAACTTCGCCTGATTGAAAAATACTGGGCTCTGGTTGAGCGGAAACTCTCTGGGAGTTAGATAAAAACAAATGGAATCGATTATTTCAAGAGAAGATGGAGAAACGCTACTGCTAGCGTATCTGAGGATACTGTACGGAATCTGATGGCGGGTGTACTAAACAAAGATCGAGAATTTAACAGAAAGATTAACATTTCAGTCATCTGTTGTTACTATATATGTTGTTACTATTACTGTATAAGCTTATTGCCTGCCTGTTCTAAATGCACTTCCACAGTTATTAATTTAGAGCTTTCGATGACAGGTACCATTTTTGCATTAGTTTGATTGTGTGGCAAGTACAATCATCCCGCATAAACAATAACCATAAGAAGTGCCTAACCACCAATTCGGGGTATCATCCCAACTGTAAGTGGTATGGTCACACCATATATTATATCGTTCCTGAATGGTACATGTTTATTAGGGATACCCTATGTCCAGGGAGGTGAGAGATTGTCCTTAACGAAAAACTCCTAGACTAGACCAGGAATCGAACCCAGCCACCTCCAGCATGGTGTTGCTTTGTAGCCGCGCCTTTACCGGCTGAGCTCTATAGGACTCTATAGGACTCTGTTATATTGATATAAACGGTCGGTTTTGTTGAATTATGTCCATACCCATCACTTTAAAGTGTTGAAGTTGAAGGTCACCCCCGGGCAGGTTAAAAAATACCCTAAAAAGTGTTTGAGTGACTGTGACGGAGTTTAAAATAGCTCGATGCAGAAAATTTCGATAATCATGAAACAAACAAAAAATGTGCAAAGCATATCCCAAGTAACATTACCAAAACCATCCAGCTCTATTAAGTTTTATTAAAGTTTTATGAAACCCACTAGAAATCAATTTGGTTTTATTATGGTTGTAAGACGTGCCAATAGGTTTCAAATTTTAGTCAGATTTATGAGAACCTACACAGTTTTACAACGATCTTAAAACCTTGTCTTATAAAGTTCCTTTTAACCTATCAAATGTTTCATTTTGACTTCATGAACTCGTAAAATGCTGTTTTGAAATGCCGTTTTAGATTTGCATTAAACGGCAAATTGGCATTGAGGAAAGTCACCAAATGTGCAAATAGTTTTATAGTAAATACACTAAATTTTAAATCTTATGCAAATGAACTGTAGATCAGAGACCAATTTGGGCATTTCATTTGAATTTCATAAATTTTCAGGATATTAATTTATAAGCTATATCTGTTTCAATTTAGTTTTGGTTAATGTAAACTCGCATAATCTTCGAGGTGAATTTATATTCGGCTATTATCGTGCCAATATTCACAATAGTATTAAATGCGCATATGATTTGGAGTATGATACGCTTTAAAAAAACTCAATTTGTATTGGATATTTTGTTATCAAACAAAATTTCCCGCAACACTAGAACTTTTTTTTAGGTATTATTTAATGTTAAATGAATCAGAAGAGCAGATAATCGAGCAAAGTAAAACAACAAAAACTAACCACGATATCACCGTGAAGTTTGACAGCTGTGCCCATTTGACCCTATGCTGGTTTTGATGGCAGCCAATAGGTTTTATGAAGGTTCTCAAGTGGTCATAACATCTTTTTCTAGAACATTTCCAAAATCTTTATGGTCTTGTAAAGGTTTTATTAATTTGTTTTCACAACCGTCTATAGAGTGGGCCACTTTGTACACATTTTGGCTTTAAAGATGCACAAAGGAGGTGTTGGTGAACAAAACAGTTTAGCCGCATGAGGGTTTTCCACAAAAACAAAAACTTGTTCAAATTAGGTTATCTCTCCTAGAAAACGCGTCATTTGATGTATAGATATTCAATGGAATGAAAAAAATTTGTGCACTATATCTATGCCATTGCCGGTGACCTTTTCTTAATTAAAATTCAACTGCAGCCCCAAGAGTAAAGACTGCAATTCGTCGTGAACGTTTCCAACGATAATTTTACGGAGACCTAAATCCTTCATAGTTATTACTATAGATATACACAAAAAATATCTTTGGATAAATTAATTACATCGACCAATCTAAATCATTCGTAGAAACCATTCCGGCAATTACCGTTAAGCGATTCTTGAGAATAGGAAATCAAGCATTTATTTTACTTTCTGTGCAATTAAAAAACGTGGTGTAGTGGCTGAAACTGCCGAACAATGTTTCATCTGCGAATATATCACGCATGATAATTGAGTTATTATGCATATAATTTATTGGCAAGAATAAATTCACTCATTGAGGTTGACGTACTGTCCATTATGGAAACAGTAGCACTCGATGTACTAAAATTCACTTGCAATGTATAACGCACTGTTCGATAATAGGTTAGGAAAATTCCAATCTATTTCACGGAAAATTCCAACCTATTTCACGATGCGCTTTATGCTGTACCCAATCTTCTTAAAAGTAGTGTTTACGTTGTTTGTTTATTTTTAAACGCGAAGGAAATTTTCTATCTACTTTTGAATCACACTTTATTAAGCATTGATAGACAGTGTTGACGAATAACACAGGCAGCATTTTCCTTGCGTTTGTTTGACTCAAAATAACACCGTATATGTACACACTAACGTCTGGTAAAGCAATGCTTCCTGATTGACGCGAGATACAGCATCACCACCATCAGAACAATCAACTATCGCCGCCACAGTACGCAGTACAATTAGATTTAGTATATTTGCAATTGTCACTCCCGTGTTTAGCCAAGCCGGTGATCTCTTTTCCGCCACTAAAGCTATACGCCTGACCTGCACACGCCTTCCGAAAAATTCGCCTTTCTCCTTCCCTAGTTAGCCAGTCACCGTTCAAATAACGTAATTTGAATAAATCACTCAAAATTGCGTGGATAACATCTTTAAATTGATTGATAATCTGATTAATAGCGCGTTAAAGTGTCAACCCTGTAGTAAATATGAGCCGAGGGCCACTGAATATGCTAACAATTCCTAGGATCACTCAGCAACTAGATTACTACCGGAGGCAGAATTTTCATATTTTTTTTTCGAGCTGACTGCCAGTTTTGGTATAACTCAAAAGCTTCCCGGTGAATCACTATTTGTACATATGCACTTGGCATGCACTTTACTACGATCGATAACTTCCGTCGTGCTGTCTCGGTCGAAATTAGCCAAAAAGTCGAAGCGTCGGTGATCCGACACCCGCGTTACTAGCAGACCTACTATCTGTTCGATCGCGATTTCGGTTCTCCTTAGGCCCACAAATTAGGTCGATTACAGTCGGGATGATGATCCGAATCAGTCGTAGATCAGAAAGAAACTGTTATCATTGGAATTATTCTAATCAGCAAATGGCCAGCTACGGGACCGGAGAGAGCGAGTAGGAACGAAACTCTCGAGTACACAACGCTATCAATCGAGACCGCCAACCCAGCAGCCGTATAGTGGCAGAAGCGGTGCGACTGTTCATACACCGTGTAACCATATGGGGATTGCTCCGGTAGTTGGAGTGGTGTTTGCGACTTAAATTGGATCGAAAAGCGCCTGACATGACCCTTCTGGATTTGCCTCTATATGTACGCTCTCTTGGATATAATCGGAACTGGTACGCAGCTCAATCGGCAATCACTGCGCACACCTACTAACTTAGTTTTTGCGTCACGATATGGAAATCCGCACTCTCCTTACCGGTAAACCGGTTAGTTTAGTACAACTGGCTAAACGGTTGAACGTTCTGAAAGCTTGGATATGGTGGTAAAGCTGTTGCGTAGAAGCACTGGTAAACATGGTTACGAAACATTTTTGCAATTGTTTTATCTAATAAAATAATGTTTGGAAATACAAGAAATTTCTTCGATTTTACTTCGAGTATCAAACTAAGTTGGTAATCAGAAAAAAAACATAGGTATGTTTTGTAATAAAAACCAAAAAAATTAAATTACAGTAGGTCAATAGCTGGGGATTTCTCGAACTGAAGTGGCAAACAACACTCAGTAATCGGAATCATCGTCTTTATTATTAAGTTTAATAGCGACTACTTTCATACTACATAAAGAGCTACTTAGTGAAGAAAAATGTCAACGTGACCTTAAACACAAAAAGGCTGGTGAAGTACAGGATTATTCAGACTGACACAGTGGGCTGTGCAATGTTACTATTTCCTGTATGACTTTCAACCAATTGAGTTCCTCTTCGTGAACAGTGTCCGTCATAAGCTGGTACCACTTGAGTATCTGGGAATTATTTCTGACCTGCGCTTTAAGAATAGATAAAAAAAATTGTATAACACGGCTGATTGATTTATTGCATTAGATGCCTGTTGTATTGAGCTTGTGAAGCTTTTGAACAACAAGCACTACCTTGTTGGGATAGAGTGATGTTCACTACCTTAATCAAAAAGTTCCCGGCATTTATACAGGAAATTAAAAATACACGGTTGATGTCCAGCGGTCATATGAAACAATTTGTAAAAGTGGTTGAGTTCCTGAATCCAAATCTGCAAAACGATTCCAAATCGTTCGGATATTTCCATAGTAATGGTTATTTTTGTTCAGTGAATAAAAATGTTCCCTATCGACCTCTTGAAGGTGCTTTTTTTATTCGACGGTTGAAAGTCGGTGGTGTAGACTGCTGTAGCGTGACTGCTACTAAGCACCGCAGTGGGTCTGGGTTCAATCTCAGTCGACGTCGTTGGTTTTTCTGAGGCAAAATATCTGGTCACGTCTTCCTTCGGAAGGGAGTAAAGCCATTGGTCCCGACTCATATTCATGAGTCGATAGGTAGGGTCCAGATGGTGGAGTCGTCTCCCTGGCGTAGGTGATTGTCACCATGTGAGGAAATAGACCGACGGGAAAAAAACAACGGTTGAATAAAATGCCTTACAGATCGAATTTCATTATAATTACTCGTAAATGTGATGTTCAAAATTTATAGATGCAGCCTTAGGAAAATTAAGTGTGTGTGTGTGTGTGTGTGTGTGTGTGTGTGTGTGTGTGTGTGTGTGTGTGTGTGTGTGTGTGTGTGTGTGTGTGTGTGTGTGTGTGTGTGTGTGTGTGTGTGTGTGTGTGTGTGTGTGTGTGTGTAAGCTGCCTCAAGAAAATTAAGGGTATAGGAAAAACAGGAATGTGTTCAAATTTGACTTTTTCAGTGATTTATCGGTTACGCAGCGTAACATACGGAGTTCGTTCACTTATTATATTCAATGATCTGAACATGATGACAACTTCCAGCGTCCTTAAAAAAATTTTGACGAAGGTCAACGACAAATTTAATTTTATATGTTTAAAAGCATTTGCAAAAGGAAGAAATATATGAATCCTACAAAATTAGCATGAGCTAGCTTTTACCGCTACAATCGCATTGACTTACTTTTTTTTTTTAAAATAAACTTTGATTACAATCTTAATTTTTTTTCTAGTGGTCACTAGAAAAAGATCCTTGAGAACAAAAGGGACATTAAAAAACATTTGCATTTGCATGAATAGTACCAGCATTTGAAAAATGTCATTTTGTGTTCATCGACTTATTTTTACGTCATGTTACGTAAGTTATCATTTTTAGTTCTTATGGTCTTATCAATTTAAGAACTGACGCAAATTTCAGTCTAATGGCTGCTTGTTTTATGTGCATCGTAGTACACTTACACCTACATGATTTGATCTAAGAGTGTACTTTTGAAGCATCTCAAACCCACTCTGGCGAATCCTAGAGCTTTTTATGCATCATCATCAGAAATACTCATCAGAAATACATTGGAAGCATTTCAGAACGATCCTGGAAGCATCTCAGATCAATTTGCGAAGCATAATAGAACAACTCTGGAACTGTTCCAGATCTTCTGGAGGAATCCCAGATCCTCTCCATATTAGAACTTTTCTGGAAGCATTCCAGAACTGTTGTGGAAAGCAATACCAAACGATCTTGAAAGCATCCAAGAAGGGTTCAGTAGGCATTCCAGAACGATCCTAGATCGCAGAACTATTCTGGCAGCATCGGAGAACAATTCTGAAAACAAACATCAGTAAAGCTGTCCAGAAAAGTTCTAGATGCATCCCAGAACTAATCCAGTAGCATTCAATATCTACGTTTGTAGTATCTCAGCCTACTCTGGTGCATCCTAGAACTTTAAATGCATCACAAAACTACTCTGGAAGCATTCCAGAACGATCCTGGAAGCATTCGGGAATCATTCTAAAACAAATTGTCTGGAATGGCGTTGAAAGAGTCGAATCCGTCCAACCCCGATTCCTGCGTTTTGCGCTCCGCATATTACCTTGGAGAGATCCTTTCCGTTTGCCTAATTACGAGGATTGATGACTACTGATTCATCGGGAGCCTCTTTCGATACGAAGAGACATTGACAATGCTTTATTTATCGCCGAAACCTTGCAAGGAAGAATGGATTGCCCAACCATACTCGAGCAAATCAACTTGAATGTACGACCGCGTGCATTAAGGAACAAATCGATGCATGTGGTAGTATGACAAAGGGTTATGTGCCTAATCGGATATTACCGTTCAAATGTCCTCCGCTCGTTTTCAAACTTGTATTTTTCAATTTCAAAGCCTGCCGTTGCCCTATACGGAACTATCAATACACTTTCTCTTCATGTCTACTCGTTCTAGCAATAAAATTACTGTCCACTCCTAGCGCTTCGCATGGAGATGAGAAATTATCTGCTTCTGCAAACTTAATCATTACATATATGCTGATAGACAATTTTCGGCCAAACGTCCATTCGGCCTAGCATCCTTTCGGCCAAACATCCATATGCCAAACGTCCTACCCCCTCCAACCAACAATGAAACATAGTGGAGGGGGTGTCATCTGGTCCAAATTAAGGGCATTTTGACCGATTTTTGAAAGAGTCGTTGCTGAAAATGGGTCTGGAATATAACTAAACCTCTCAGCAGGATAACGAACACTTGCTTTATTTCGTTCATATTGCATATAACACATGTAGTGCCACACTGGAATCAAGTGCAACGTATTGTAATCAACTCAATTCAAAGCGAAGGATTCAGTATTTTTGATCAATTTTGCAACACAAGCATTACGTCAGTTGCACCGATTTGACTTTTGCGTTTAGATAAAGCGTTGGTAAATTACAGTAGTTACTCCAAATAGTAACTTACCATTGCGATAATGTGGCATAAATAAAAAAGGAGGACACGCCACGATAAATCAAACCAATGGTCGCAATGGCAATACGTCCCCAACAAGAGGAAAAAAAAATTCAATAGCTGCGCATTTTCCGTCAAGCTGATTCCTTCAAATTCAGTTGCTTTCAGAAATCGAAATTAATTTCAACAAATAAATTTGATCAAATCCTCGTTAGACACCCAATGATAAAGCCCATCAAATGACCACCCCAAAACCACGATTTGAATCTTTTATTGTTGGTGGACCTTTTTTTAATGCCGGTCACTGTATTTCAATTTTTCGAAAATCTTTCTAAATCAACTCCGGAACCTTGACCTTGAAATACAAAGATCTGACAATGACAGGAACTTTTAGAAATATACGGTTCGTATTTTAATCAGTTTATTTATTCTAATGCATTTGTCAAGATTGAGCGATTCTTATGTTTATCTTTTTATGTTGTTCCTAAACAAATTGTATAACACCGATTTTTATTGATGAATTTTGACTTAAGCTCGCCATGACAGTGAATTATTCTTGAGATGTCTCAAAAAATGTTAGTTTAAAACTATGTCCAGCTTAGCACGAAAGATTCTCATCTTGAGAGAATTATGTGTTATAGTGTGTTATGAATGCGCCCTGCTTTAGTTTACAAAGAACATAGGCTGTTTGCACTTTGATTGTTGTTTTTTTGTCTTCTGCCACACGGAAAAAAAATCCGTGCCTGGATCCGTGAACTGCAGTCATGAATTCGAGAACAAGCAAAAATACACCGTGAACTGAATCACGTAATCATGAACTAAATTACGTTTTTAGGTAAAAATCCTGAAAACGTGAACTAGTTCACGGTCCGTTTTCATTTTCGTGAACGCTTTTGTTTCTGTGCAAAGCGCGGAGTAACGATCTATGATGAAATTTGTCAGAAGTAAATAATTTCCCATCAACATGAGAGCAGTGGACAGTAATTTATTGCTAAAACGAATAATAGAAATGAAGAAAAAGTATTGATAGTTCCGTATAGCGTAACGACAGGCCTTGAAATTGAAAAATACAAGATGAAAACGAGCGGAGGGAATTTGAAAGGTAGTATCCGATCGGGCACATAATCTTTTACCAAACTACCCCAGTGGCTGTTTGATTAGCAAGTCCAGGAAAATTGGGATAGCAATTGGAAAATTTAGGGGATTTTTCCTGCATCATTGCGTTGGCACGCTCCCATAGCTTGTAAATAATAGCCTAGTTCCTTAGAATACCTCAATCTTAACACCGAAGATAAGAATGCACTGTTTGTTTTTGTTTTGTGTTGGCGTAGGTTATTTATGGAAAGGTCATGAAGTTTTGAACTACTTAGCTGCATTTGTAAATCTGGATTTCGGAGGTTTCAGCACGATTCTCTTCGCATGTATGCCACAGAATTAACTTCCATCATGCGGCTGTCAGCGTCTTTTACTTTGAGCCCATTCCTCACCAGTTATCATTGTCTGCTACATACTAGGGAACGGTGTTATCACCAGTTCTTCAACAATGCGTGACGATCAGTTTCCACGACGCCGTTTTACTCACGCCACCGCCAGCGCAACGCACGGAGGAGACTACATAAAGTGGACGAGTTGTTTTGATGTGGGTGATTGGAATCATTTTAGAGAGTGTGTCTCGGCCAATGACGTCGCATTGGCAGTGAACTGAAATTAGCTTCTTGTTTGGATCTTGGATTATTTTCTCGAGTGCTTCGCAACAACTCAAGACGATATGCTATTAGTGCTCTTGTTATGTGTCTTTTTTGTTGTACAAGGGACGGCTAGGTTTTTCTTTATTTGGCATTTCAAGATTATTGCTTTTACAATATTATTAGCTGGTCTAAATGTTCCAAATGCCCTTCCATATTTATTGATTAAGATCAAACCCAATGCTCAGTGGCGTTGAGAAATTTTTCATTCCGAAAAATTCCTAGACCAGACCGGGAAGTTAACTACTTCCATCATGGCTTTGCTTTCTAGTTGTGCCTTTGTCAACTTCAGCATTAGCTTTAGATGCAAACGATGATGATATTTCAGAACGCAAAGATTTGTCGGTATTCGAAGCGTGCCACGCAAACTTACAACCAGTGCACAGTGGTCCAGTAAGCTACTTTAGGCGGACATGAGGTTTTCAATAGAAATTTGTGGTATTAGAGCTTTAGTTACTTCTGAGAACTTGTTGCAAACTTATTGTACTACAATTTGTATGAAATTATTTTTTCTTGCATTAAACGCAAGAGTGGCGTATACTCTAACTTTTTAATGGGCCAATATCGTGAGATGGTATGTTCAGCAAAGTTGTAGAAATTGTTGTTATAAAAAACTTTGTAGAACATATTTTTTATCTAGCTTCAAAGCCTACTGCGATAATTCTAAATTTTAGTGAATAATCGTTTTTCGACAAAAAGTCATTTATTTTTAACTTTAACTAGCTTGCTATGTTCTACAAAGTTGTTTGTTTTGACATTTGCTACAATTTTGCTGAATACACCATAGTTGAATTTCTTTTTGTTTTCATTTTATAGTAAATTTTCAGTTAAATTTACGCCATATTATAGGCCTAACAACATAAAATGGAGCACCTGAAAAAAATATGGCATACCATGACTTGATTCAACATACCTTAGAGTACGTTTAAGGAGAATTTGGGAGAGATGATATTTTTCTATCTTTTTTAAAGCTACTTTCTGTAACATACAGTTTTTAATAAAAACATACATCAGGAGCTCAAATAGAATCAAAACACACAGAAATCATGGCTATCTCTGTTCAGTATATGACAATTACCACGTGTTTTCATAGAAAAACGCTTAATAGGATACTAGTTAATTTTTATTAAGTTTCGAGCTTGTTCAGGTAAATCAAACTGTGTCTCACCACGAGTTGTACGTCTGTTGATAAGTTAGATAACGGGATCGGAGGTGAGAAGAAGCCACTTGAAAACGTCTTCCAAACTGACAATACAGTTGCACTTCCTTGCATGCCGTTCCCAAAATTTCCTTAGGGAAGGTCCATTAATTATACCACGTGGTAGGGGGGGAGGGGGGGTTTGGGAAAACGTGACGATCCTTACAAAAAAATTTGAAGGTCCATACAAAAACATGACAGGTGGGGGGAAGGGGGAGGGGTTAAAAAGTCACTTTTTGCGTGACGTAATTAATGAACGTTCCCTTATGCATTTATTTCTCGTTTGCTGGGCTTCCTCATTCAGCATCCCTAAAGGCAGTGCAGCAATCCTGATAATATCGCTACCGTGTAATAGTAGCTTATGCACTGTAAGAGAAAGCACAAGCCAATCGTACAATCCACGATATATCCTGATTCGACGACTTTTAGAAGAATTGCGAATTTCGTTAAAAGGTGTTTCAACAACTGCATTTACTTCGCTAAAAAACTGAATAAGTTCCTGTCACGTAATTCAGCACCTTCGTATCAACCATTGACAAAACAAGCTGCGCTTAAATCTCCACGCTTACAGAAGAAGTTTTCAAGCGGCTTCTTCTCTACCTCCACGATCCTGCAATCTCACTAATCAACGAGACGTACAACTTCGTGGCGAGACACAGTTTGATTTGCCTCGAAGAAGCTTCGAAACTGCATAAAAATTAACTAGTATCCTATTAAGAGGTTTTCTATGAAAACACGTGATACCTGTCATGTACTGGTACTAGAGACAGCCATGATTTCTGTGTGTTTGATTCCATATTTGAGCTCCTGGTGTATGTTTTTATTAAAAACTGTATGTTACAGAAAGTAGCTTTAAAAAAGATAGAAAAATATCATCTCTCCCAAATTCTCCTTAAACGTACTCTAAGGTATGTTGAATCAAGTCATGGTATGCCATATTTTTTTCAGGTGCTCCATTTTATGTTGTTAGGCCTATAATATGGCGTAAATTTAACTGAAAATTTACTATAAAATGAAAACAAGAAGAAATTCAACTATGGTGTATTCAGCAAAATTGTGGCAAATGTCAAAACAAACAACTTTGTAGAACATAGCAAGCTAGTTAAAGTTAAAAATAAATGACTTTTTGTCGAAAAACGATTATTCACTAAAATTTGGAATTATCGCAGTAGGCTTTGAAGCTAGATAAAAAATATGTTCTACAAAGTTTTTTATAACAACAATTTCTACAACTTTGCTGAGCATACCATCTCACGATATTGGCCCATTAAAAAGTTAGAGTATACGCCACTCTTGCGTTTAATGCAAGAAAAAAATAATTTCATAAAAATTGTAGTACAATAAGTTTGCAACAAGTTCTCAGAAGTAACCAAAGCTCTAATACCACAAATTTCCATTGAAAACCTCATGTCCGCCTAAAGTAGCTTACTGGACCACTGTGCAGTGGTGATAAATGTACAGTATGTTTGTATTATTCCCATAACATTTTACATTTTTCATTGTAACCAAATTGAACACACGCAAAAGTGATTCTCTACGTCCGCTTGAACTGTACCTATAAACTTGTGGTTTGCGGGCCTCATGAGGAAGGGTAATGTTTCTTCATGACGATAGTAGTGCATTATTTGGGAGAGCAAAAAGTAATGGCGGTTATCAAATCAGCCAAGTTGTTTCAAGTAAAGCTTTTCTCAATTTAATTCCAACTACCTTTCCTTATCTTGACAGATACGCGTATTTCGTCTACAATGTGCAGACTTCTTCAGTGTCTCGTACTAATAACTCGACTTTTATCAATGCTTCTTGTTTTCAATACAGCTCCTTTTTGCAACTGCGAAATTTTTTTACAACAATTACAAAAGTACAAATAAAAGACCAGTGGGTTTGGTAGCAATTCCAGTTGGAATTTTCTGAGATGAAAAATCGTTGATCACATCTTCCTTTGGAAGGAACATAAAGCCGTTTGTCCTGACCCTTGTGTTGAACGGTTTTGATAAATAAAGGGTGATACGGTCAAAATTTGGTCAATATCAACTTGACGTATTTCTTTCAATTTTGCATTTAAAAAACCTGAACACCCCTCATTTTGAAGGTGTGTGTGTGTAGAATGTTGCTCCTATTTTGATTTTGGAATTCACTCTTCAGTTGTCAAAATGCCGTCCAAGCAAGAAGAGCAGCGTATCAAAATTTTGCTCGCGCATCGCGAAAATCCGAGCTACTCGCACACAAAGTTGGCAAAATCGCTAAAAGTTGCCAAATCAACCGTTACAAATGTAATTAAAGTGTTTGGGGAACGTTTGTCGACAGCCAGGAAGTCTGGATCGGGGGGAAATCGAAAACCGGAAGCCGCTGAGACGACAAAGAGAGTTGCCGGTAGTTTCAAGCGAAACCCTTACCTATCTCTCCGAGATGCCGCAAATAAGCTGGGTGTATCGTCTACAACCGTGCATCGAGCCAAAAAACGAGCCGGACTATCGACTTACAAGAAGGTAGTGACTCCAAATCGCGATGATAAACAAAATACGACGGCCAAAGCGCGATCCCGGAGGCTGTACACGACGATGCTGACGAAGTTTGACTGCGTGGTAATGGACGACGAAACCTACGTCAAAGCCGACTACAAGCAGCTTCCTATACAGGAGTTTTATACGGCAAAAGGAAGGGGAAAGGTAGCAGATATTTTCAAGCACACGAAACTGTCAAAGTTCGCAAAGAAATATCTGGTTTGGCAAGCCATCTGTACCTGTGGCTTGAAAAGCAGCATTTTCATAGCTTCCGGGACTGTCAACCAAGAAATTTACGTGAAAGAGTGTTTGAATAAACGTCTGCTGCCTTTCCTGAAGAAACACGGTTGTTCCGTACTGTTTTGGCCGGATTTTGCATCTTGCCATTACGGTAAAAAAGGCCATGGAGTGGTACGCCGCCAACAACGTGCAGGTGGTTCCCAAGGACAAGAATCCTCCCAGCACGCCAGAGCTCCGCCCAATTGAGAAATACTGGGCTATTGTCAAGCGGAACCTAAAGAAGACCAAAAAAACTGCTAAGGACGAGCAGCAGTTCAAGGCAAACTGGCTTTCTGCGGCGAAGAAGGTGGACAAGGTGGCTGTACAAAATCTGATGGCAGGGGTCAAGCGAAGGCCCGGCAATTCGAATTTGGAAAAGCGGAAGCCTAACTGAATATTTTTCCTGAATTTTATATTAATTTAACTTGAAAAAGAAATTTAATTTGATTTTTTAAATAAACGATTTCACCGATTTACACGCGTTTTCCCTTGACCAAATTTTGACCGTATCACCCTTTAGTACCAAGGTTGTCTCTTGCCGTAATTAAAGAGTGCGGAGTTTTTCTTGACACAGTTCAAACCACTATATTTTTGTAAAACAGTTAAGTTAAGTTTTCGCTCTGTATAGGAACTTGTTTCCTTCCATTTATTTGACTTCTAATATCTAAATTATCTAATCGAAGAAAACTTAGCAAATAATAGAAGACAACTTTGCTCTAACATTTTACTCTGCCGTTCGGTTGTTGCTGCCATCAACGTTGAAGTGGTGCCCAAGAACAAGAACCCTCCCAACACGCCAGAGCTCCGCCCAATTGAAGAATATTGGGCCATCGTCAAGCAAAACCTTAAGACGAAGCTGTTGTGATTGCGGAACAATTCAAAGCAAACTGGAGTTCTGCGGCGAATAAAGTGGACAAAGAGACTGTACAAAATCTTATGGCAGGTGATGTAGAAGGAGATGTTCGCTCATCACCATGAGGCACCAAGAGTGAACAACAATGTTTTTGGCTAGAATGAAAGATGTGAAGAGAAAGTGTTGAAAGGTCCGTCAGAGTGCGGCAGGTAGGAAAATTATCAGATGTTTTTGAAAATTGAGCGAAAGGGCATGTATCCAATGGTACTCGAACCATGGACGTCAATCTTTGCCTAACATCCCACTGCGGGGTAGGTTGCAGTGGGATGTTGAGGCAAAGATTGACGTCCATGGTTCGAGTACCATTGAATACATGCCCTTCGCTCAATTTTCAAAGGCATCTGTTAATTTTCCTGCCTGCCGCACTCTGACGGACGCTTCAACGCTTTCTCTTCACATCTTTCATTCACAGCCAAAACATTGTTGTTCACTCTTGGTGCCTCATGGTGATGAGCGAACATCTCCTTCTACATCATAATCGTTACTCCTCGCACGGAGGATACATAACATAACAATTAATGTATTATGGCAGGTGTTAAACGTTAGACCCGGCAATTCGCATTCGGTAAAAAGGAAGCTTAGCTGAATATTTCTCCTGTATTCTGTTTTAACTGAAATTGAAAACGAAAAAGAATTTGACTTATTAATAAAAAATTGGATCGACTCAAACACATTTTGATCGGAACACTCGTTAGAATAATTATTGTAGAGCTAATTTTCCGAAGACAGTGTGCGATTTTTTACAGCCATTTTCGGGTATTGGGTTAATTTTTACAGCCAGTATTGGGTTAATTTGTGTAGCTAGTGACTAATTTCTGTCGAAAGTGTATTTGTTTTTGTTTACTTTCAAGTGCGGCATACAAACATTCTATTTGTTTTATTGCAAATTCGTCAAAATGTTCGCGAAAGAAGTGAGCACGATTTGTTGCTCGCCCAGAAGAAGCCGAAAGAGATTGCCGAGGTGGTAGGGTGCCATTTGGCAACAGTTTACCGCATAAAAAAGTCCCTGCACGCTTTGCACGCACGCCGAACGTGATCAAATCGGTCCGTGCCAAAATTGCCCCCAACCCGGTGCGTTCCATTAAAAAACTTGCAAAGGAAGCCAATATTTCGGAAAATCCATGCGGAGAATCATCAAAGAAGACCTGCATGCATCTTCCAGAGCCAGAGTGAAACGCCACTTGATTACGGACCTGGTCAAGGAACTACGAGTGATTCGTTCCAATAGATTGCTTTCCTTGTTGAAAATTGAAAAAAAAAAGGATAATCCTGTTCTCCGACGAAAAGCTTTTCAGCATCGATGCTGTGGCCAACAGCCGCACAGACCAATTCATTTCACCGCAGAAAATGGAGAACGTTCCGGAAAAAGTTAAATTCAAACTTCTAACCAAACATCCGGCTGGTATCATGATGTTTGGCTTGGTGGCGTCCAACGGTTTGAAAATGCCGTCTGTTTTCATTGATGCTGGAGTTAAAATCAATACCGAAGTGTATATCAGTATTTTAAAGGACCAAGTGCTTCCCTGGGTAAAAACCAACTTCTCCGAGGACCAAAACGTTGTCCCATAGCAGGATGGAGCGCCATGTCACACGTCCGATCGAACCCAACCATGGTTGGACTATAACATGAAGTTTTGGCCGAAGGATTTGTCTAGCAGTCCAGATCTTAATCTGTTGGATTATTCGCATTCGACTAATGCTTCTCTCCTTTCTCTTTTTATTTTCTCTATCCCATGGCCGCGAGCGGTGCCTTATGACACATTGTGAGTCTCGATATGTGCTACTATAGTCAGCTCTTTAAAAGCAGAAACACCGAAACGATAATATGGATCGTACATCAAAGGAACGTTGAAGCACTTCAAGATCAACAAAAGGATAATATTGCAAAAAGAAGAAGACACAAAAAAGAATACCCAAAGCAAACACTCCTAACAAGAGAAGAAAATTTAACAAACAAAGGAGGCAAACCTATAGGAAAGGGAACAACTTTATTTCAGAAGAGTGAGTCTTATAGCGAACCAGCGAAGTATGGTGAGACTCAACCAGTTAAAACAATTATTTACAATATATACGCACCAGTTTTTGAACCTGGAAGTGTGTTTACCGGTATCCACATGAAAACGGTCATGTTTACAAACAGACCTTATTGCGTGTGAAAGTAACCTCGGAATGGGCGTGACTCTCCGGAAATTCTGAAATTGGTAACTGAATCTGCAATAGAGCTAGCACTTTCTAACTCCCGGATTAAAGCTGCTGAATGATCACATAAAAAAAACTATTGCAAACAGATGTTTTCCATAATACTACTGCCGGCCGGTGGGTGGTACATATGGACACACGCACACACGCACACACACACAGACACCTCGTCCCCCGCCGACACACAGCACTCACACACTCCACGCGCAAGATGCGAGGAGTCCGCTACTGTACAACCTTGACGTGAGAAATGCGTTCAGTAGCGTCAGTTGCGTCGCTTCAACGCCTTCAGGTTTTGGATACCTGTACAAGAATCTTCTAAGTTATTTCCAGAATCGCGTACTGGTGTACAATACAGAGGTAGGCCAGAAACGTGTTCAGATCACTGCAGGCGTCCCACAAGGTTTGATCCTGGGTCCGGTGCTATGGAACACGATGTACGATGCGGTACTATGGCTTGAGTTCCCGAACGGGGTGAAGATAGTTGGGTTCGCGGACGACATCAACTTTGAGATATGTGGTGAATCGATTGAAGAGGTGGAGCTAACGGCCTCGCACTCCATTGACATTGTGGAGAGATGAATGAGTTCCAGAAAACTGGAGCTAGCCTATCATAAGGCTGAGGTCACGTTTGTTAACAATCGAAACCCGCAGCAACATGCGACGATTAGTGCAGGTAACTTCACAATTGAATCGAAGCTGTCCTTTGTCAGCCACATCGATTACGCCAGCAAGAAAGCTTCTATGGTTATATCGGCATTACCCCGCATGATGTCGAATAGGTGGTGCAAGGGAGTAAGCGTAAACACCTGGCTAGTGCCTGTGGATCGCCGCATTGAGCTACATCAGTAAGCTAGAGAGTACACATACGCTTATGTGTCTAAGCGTGGTTAGTGCATACCTAACGGTATCACGCAACGCGGTCTGCGTCCTAGCGGAGATGATGCCAATAGGCATCGTCATAAAAGAGGATATAGAGTGCTTCGAACTACGTAGAACAATAAGTATTCGAAAGACCACTAGATCCGCATCTATGGTTAAGTGGCAAAGGAAATGGAACAACTCCACCAAAGGTCGGTGGACCCACCGACTAATCCCGGAAATAGCCGCGTGGGCTGGTATGCGACACGGTGGAGTGAACTTCACTTAACGCAGATTCTGTCAAGCCATTGCTGCTGTTGACAATGTCTGCACAAATATAGGAATGCACAGTCCTCCGCATGAACCGAGTGCGCGGGAGTTTAGGAAACAACGGAACATGTGTTCTTCGCATGACCTCGCTTCGACGGCGTGAGATCCGGCATGATAGCCGTAAGCAGTCACGACACGACTTCGGGTAACTTGGTCCAGAGGATGTACCAAGACCGGGACATCTGGGACGCGGTGTGCATAGCAGTTTCTCAGATTGTCCTCGATCTCCAACAAAAATGGCGAAAAGACCAACGGCTTACTACTTACTTAACAACTGAAGCCCTTAGTAGTTAGACATAGTGGGTGCTTAACAAGCACAATATTCCCCTCCTCGAAGTAATACCGCAAGGTGGTTCCGGGGAGGGTCTAATGCTTAAGGCACGGGTGGGCACCCTCATCCCCACGTCACGAGTTCTTCAGGAGACTGGTTGCAGATTTTCCTTTCCGTGTAAAACACACCCCACAGACACGCACACAGACACAGACACAGACACACACACAAACACACACACACACACACACGCACACACACACACACACACACACACACACACACACACACACACACACACACACACACACACTGTCAGGTGTCCAGAGCAATTAAACGAGTGAGAGAGAAAATTTGGCGGAATCCTGGTAAGTATGACTGAAAAATAACCAAAGAACTGGGTATGTCGCAGTCAACGATCAGTAGTATTTTGAAGAACGACCTTGAACTGAATCCACAATAAAACAACGGGTGCATGGCTTGACTGAAAAGCAGAGAATAGCAAAAGTCGTAAGATGTCCGAAGCCACTCAAGCGACAAGGTAATTGTGAAGTTCTGTTTTTCGGGCGAAAAATTGATCCTGCTACAGGATCACTATAATCAGCAACATGATCAGAAAATGCAGCACATCTTTCTAATATTCCTACACTAAAAATTTATTTTCGTAAATAAGCTTTAATTTATTTCGTAAACATGGATTTTGAACATAGAACAAATGTCTCGTGTATTGTATAAAACATTCATCTTGTTTTTTATCTGGTGAAATGCTATCATTACACATTTTTGTAGAATGCACGAATTGGATTTTGTGAATACTAGCCAATCGCTGCTTCTTTATTGGTGTTGCTGCTGGGATAGGCGAGAATAATTGATTTATCCCAACAACCAGTGGCGTCTCGTCCATATGTGCACTTCGTGCACTGCACAGTCTGGAATTGTATATTTCATGTATTATCAAATTCATCGATTTAATATTCCGTTAATACTCGCAGACTGGGCATTTCAAATGGTGCACCAGATCCTGTTTATACCACACATGGATCGTTTGTAGAAGTTTTTTTTCCTATAACTTGATTGCCGATGAGTTAGTGTCTGTTTTGTGCACTTTGTGGTCTGCACAGAGTAATTTTACTCACTGGCTAGTTGTCAAAATTGACGTCCGGGTTCGAAAGAAAGTGCACAACCGTTTCATTTCCTACGAGACGTCACTGCCAACAACAAAACTAAAGCACTGCCGAGAGTTATAACTTCATGCTCAAGTGTTTTCTCACGAGTCACCATGGCCTAGTGAGATCAACCACGGATTAATGAATAGCTCATTCTGAAAATAAAGGTCAGAAACATTTAAATAAAAACGCTGGACAACTCCACGGGTTGCGTTTTTTTCTTTTCTCAATTACATGTCGATAAAGAAGATCTATCTATCATTCATGCACCCAGCAGAGGGATGTTTTTTCTTTTTCATTTGTAGCAAAATATTCGTAGCTCTTTGTATTGTTTTTGTGCAATGAACGAATGTTCTTTCTGTTTCAACAAATGCAAATCAGTTTTCTTACAGAAAACAATGAATGGATTCGTTAGTGCTACCTTCGATTAGTGCTACGTTCCCTTTGAAGGAACCATTGCTGTTCATTGATCCTGGTGTTAGAATCAACAGTAAAAATTTCATCGATAATGTTAAAGGGTGATACGGTCAAAATTTGGTCAAGGGAAAACGCGTGTAAATCGGTGAAATCGTTTATTTAAAAAATCAAATTAAATTTCTTTTTCAAGTTTAATTAGTATAAAATTCAGGAAAAATATTCAGTTAGGCTTCCGCTTTTCCAAATCCGAATTGCCGGGCCTTACGCTTGACCCCTGCCAACAGATTTTGTACAGCCACCTTGTCCACCTTCTTCGCCACAGAAAGCCAGTTTGCCTTGAACTGCTGCTCGTCCTTAGCAGTTTTTTTGGTCTTCTTTAGGTTCCGCTTGACAATAGCCCAGTATTTCTCAATTGGGCGGAGCTCTGGCGTGTTGGGAGGGTTCTTGTCCTTGGGAACCACCTGCACGTTGTTGGCGGCGTACAACTCCATGGCCTTTTTACCGTAATGGCAAGATGCCAAATCCGGCCAAAACAGTACGGAACAACCGTGTTTCTTCAGGAAAGGCAGCAGACGTTTATTCAAACACTCTTTCACGTAAATTTCTTGGTTGACAGTCCCGGAAGCTATGAAAATGCTGCTTTTCAAGCCACAGGTACAGATGTCTTGCCAAACCAGATATTTCTTTGCGAACTTTGACAGTTTCGTGTGCTTGAAAATATCTGCTACCTTTCCCCTTCCTTTTGCCGTATAAAACTCCTGTCCCGGAAGCTGCTTGTAGTCGGCTTTGACGTAGGTTTCGTCGTCCATTACCACGCAGTCAAACTTCGTCAGCATCGTCGTGACAGCCTCCGGGATCGCGCTTTGGCCGTCGTATTTTGTTTATCATCGCGATTTGGAGTCACTACCTTCTTGTAAGTTGATAGTACGGCTCGTTTTTTGGCTCGATGCACGGTTGTAGACGATACACCCAGCTTATTTGCGGCATCTCGGAGAGATAGGTAAGGGTTTCGCTTGAAACTACCGGCAACTCTCTTTGTCGTCTCAGCGGCTTCCGGTTTTCGATTTCCCCCCGATCCAGACTTCCTGGCTGTCGACAAACGTTCCCCAAACACTTTAATTACATTTGTAACGGTTGATTTGGCAACTTTTAGCGATTTTGCTAACTTTGCGTGCGAGTAGCTTCGGATTTTCGCGATGCGCGAGCAAAATTTTGATACGCTGCTCTTCTTGCTTGGACGGCATTTTGACAACTGAAGAGTGAATTCCAAAATCAAAATAGGAGCAACATTCTACACACACACACCTTCAAAATGAGGGGTGTTCAGGTTTTTTAAATGCAAAATTGAAAGAAATACGTCAAGTTGATATTGACCAAATTTTGACCGTATCGCCCTTTATTGAAGAACCATTTGCTTCCCTTCGTCAATAAACACTACAATAATGCACCATACTGCTGCGAACATATACATACTGCTCTGCACCGTCTAACTAGGCAAAAGCCACACATGCTTGGTGTGTGGAGAATTTTCTGGATTTTATTACGTCGAAAAATAGGCCTACCTCTTCACCTGATTTGAATCCTCTCGGCTTGTACATAAAACAAAAGTCTCGTATATTGTATACAACATTCATATTGCTTTTTATCTCGTA
>JASCZW010013979.1:0-24090 GCA_034211315.2 Aedes japonicus | reverse complement strand
AAGCATGTATTGCTTGTACGGATGCAGTGGCCTCCTGTCCGGTCCAAAAAACATATGACAGAAAACAAAAATTTATGCATTCTTGTTGAAATAGAAAGAAAGAAATGTTGTTCGAAATGAACGATAATCAACGATATAGATATTATGGGACCAATTATAGAAATCGACCGGCACTTTGCCTGACAGAGTCGATTTTGCTATTACGGTATGTCGAGATCGACGAAATTTTGTCGAGTTGGTCGACGCAATCGATCGCTCAGGAAACTAGTGACTGATCTGGTCGCATTTTGTCGTATAAGAGTTTGTTTTCGATTACGCGATTTTTATCGAGTTCGTGGTAATTCGTTTTATTAAGACAAGAAATACACTAAACCAGTTTTTTTGCAGGTCATAGACAGAAAATAAATTTACTTCTGAAAGTAAAATTATTTAATCTAATTAAAAACAAACAAATTACCGTCAGTTTGAATAGCTCATTAGAACTAATTAAATTGAATGGAGCATTTGCTAGAGTTTTTGTGGCATGGAGCCAGTAAAACTAATACCAACAGAGAGTGGTAGTAGAAACCAAGAGCTTTAATTCATTAGGGACCACTGTCGAACCTTGAATCGAATGACAAAAGTAAATTTCATTTTCGTTTGTGATCCTAACATTAGCTCGCAACCTAGATAGAAATCAATAGTAAATGAGCTTTTAAATTGAATTCTAGAACCTCTTGAGTTTTTCCTAAGGTATTTCTAAACGCCTTATTTCCAGTAAGATTGTAAGTACAGATAAGAAAATTAATCATTGTTAATTGTTTTATGAAATTAGTCCTAGATTTCTTAAAGCATCGAAAGAAAAGCACTTAGTAGTTCAAGAAAGAATAATACCGAAAATTCAGGATAAACATCTTAGGTTCAAGATCATATTCCCAGAGTTAAGGACAAATTTCCCAGAAGATCGGAAGAGGAACTGGAGGCTTCACTAAGAAGTTTAGGGGAGACGACTTCTTGGAGGTGGAACATTCCGAAGGTTTTAGAGTTTCTCGGACGTCAGGGAAAAAAATTTCCCGAAGTTCAGGAAGAAACCAACCAAGGAGGGCGTTATCTAATACTTCTCACAGATTTAGAGTACAAACAAAGCTCATAGAACGTCCTGAAAATTCAAGAGAAAGCTTCTCTGAAGTTCAGGGAAAGGCTTATCAGAAGTTCCAAAACAAACTTCCCAATGTAACTTTCCAGAAATGCTAGAGAGCTTTCCTTAAGTTCAAGAGAGAGCATTGCTGAATTTCAGAATTTTCAGAATGAGGATTTCTCAAAGTTCATGAAGAAACCTCTTGAAAGAGAAAGAAAGAAAACTTTCAAGAAGAGATAGTGGGTACTGCCTAGTAGTTTGAGCAAGATTTTATCAGAATTTCAAGAACAAAACCTCACATAAGGGCAGGAGAAAACTTCCCAAAAGATCAAAAAAAGAACTTCTTAGAAATTCAGGAAGAAACTTTCCAACTAAATGTAAGAGAATGTCTTCAGAAATTCTACAGCAGACTTTTCCGAAGTTTTGATAAAAATTTTCCTCATGTAGTTTAGGATGAGACTTGTTAGATGTTCAAAATAGGTGAATAAGCTCTGGGAATCAAGAATCATAAGTGCTAGAGAGCTCTCCTGGAAGTTCAGAATCGAACATTTCAGAAGTTCAAAATGAGGCCTCGAAGCTCAAAAAAAGTCTCGAAGCTCAGAATACCAAAAGTTTGGGTAGTTACTTCTGAGAAAAACAGGATAACTTTTCAGAAGCATATGCGATGCCTACCAGTCGCTAAAGTCGGAATTTCTCAGAGATTCGGGAGCAAAGTTATCCGAGTTCAGAAGACCACTATCATAAAGTTCCCAAGAGAGACTTCTGCAGAAATCTAGGAACAAACTTCCAAGAAATTTAAGAAATATTTTTCAAGAAATTCTAGAAGAGAACTTTCCCAGAGTTTTTGGAGAGGTTTTCCTTGCAGTTAAGGATGGGACCTCGTCAGAAGTTTAGACAGCAACTCAAGTTCGGCAAGCAAAAAATATGAACTGTCTCTTGGAAGGTGTAGAGGTTGGGTTGTTAGATGTATGTTTACAAGAAAACCAGGAGTGACTGTCTAGACGTGCCCAGAGAAAAGCATGATTAAAGTTCACAGGAGAGAGCATCCCGGAGTTTTGACAGCAAAGAGCTTTGTCGATGATCAGAAAAGAACGTCCTATGAAATTCAAGGGAAAATCAGTATCCATACAGCAACCTCTTAATGTTAAATGTTTAAAGAATTATGTAGTACTGTCAATAGCTTCTGTGTATCGTCACGTATAAACTGGTGATGACTAGATAATAACCCTCTTCTGTATCATTTTTTGAAATATGTATATTGACACTTGTCCACATATTAATTAATAACTTCCCGCAAGGTGTTTCAAAATCGCAACATTTAGCTGGCAGCGCCCCAACGAAGTGTCAGGTAACAAAACATTAGAGAAATTCACAAAACAAAAGAGTGAAAAAATGTCAATACCTGTTCTTCAGCTCTCAAAAATGACAGCTAAATTGATGAAAGTCCCGAATTACTACATTATGTAATATTTCGAAATACATTTGGAAAAGTTTCAACATTATAGTTAACAGTTGACCTCCGTTATCGACTCGATCAATTTCAGTCGGTTTCTGTAATGTGATAGGTTTTGCTCGACTCGACAGTGACAAGTGTCGAGTCGAGTTGCTCGACTGGACTTCTATAATTAACCCCTATACCCATTTCAACTGAAATCTCGATAACGGTTTGTCTCACATGTTATGTGATATAAAATTCATAAGGTGTTCATAACCTATTGTGTCAATAGTCCTGAAAACTGTCACAACTTATCGGCTACCTGTGACAGAAAAATTGAAAATTCAATCGAGTAGGTCGATTTTTCCCAGATGGTACATACTTAACAAAACTTCCAACACTATTGTTAAATATTAATTCTTAAAATTGAACCACCCTACTGTGGTACTAGATTAGGTAAAAATAGTTATCTCACTCAATCCTATATCAATAGTCCAGATGTCTTTATCATCGTACCGAAACGATCGCACGAACGATAGTAGGTAGATTTTCGAACCTTTTTTTGTCGGATCATGAGCATCCTATATAACTAGCATACAAGAGCCAGATCGTCAGTTGAAAATAAACCTCTAAAGCCATCACAGTCATCCCGAGTTATACCGCAATAAATTTAATTCTAACACCGAGACCGGACCAAATTAGTTTTCGTTTTCTTACATAAAAATGGTCCTTCGAACCGGATAGTTTGGCGTCGGTCTAAGTGTCGAAGAACAGTCGTTTCGTGATAGTGCGAAACATAAAGCAGGTCGTGACAGTTTTCACGATATTCGGTTCCCGAAAGATTTCGTGACCCCCAAAGTCAAAGTGTCTATGTGATTTGCCGTCTCATAAGGTGACATTTCATCGTTCAAACGATAGTGCAAGAAGAGACTGATTGAACTGAGTGGACATTCGAACTGTGCGTGGACATTGTGAGAAAGCAAAGGCAATCAATTGAATTGCTATTCTTTGTGTGTAAAAAAACGGACGAAAAGAACATTAGTGCAACGAACTATAAAGTGCGCGTCTACCAACAAACATACCCTGAACTCGAACGGGAAAGAAAAGTGATTAATCCGTCAAGAACAGTAAATGTGAAGAAAGGTTTCGTGCGTGAATACGAAGTGTCCTGATAAACGGCGCCAAGTGAAAGTGTGACCCGCGTGGCTTGAGTTTTTTGACCGCGGGGAGCGGCTAGCTGGGTTCATCCATACAAAGAGGTCAATCGACAAAGGACCGGTTGACAAAGGGGACACTGTGAACCTTCTCACAATACGGATGCCTACTGTAAGTACAGTGCATGGAAGATACTAACCCTTTCATCGGATACATTTTTGCGTTCTGTTTGTTCGTTGACAACGAAGTTGAGCGTTGGATTGAGGATTTGCGATATTCTAACACGAGGTGGTGGCACACATATTGCTCGTGATAGTTAGTTGGTTTCTTGAGCATCGACAGTTCTTTTGATTTTTGGATTTTGGTGGGCAAGCTACAATATGCCTCAAGCAACGAAGTCCCTCCTCAAGCAGGAGAAATTTTGCTTGGATACAATGCAAAATTTGTTGCAATTTATCCAGCTATATGAAGAAAGAGACAAGTTCATGATTGAAGGTTGGAAAACCCGGCTAAACGAAATTTTCGGGCAATTCCAGACTATTCGTTTGAAATTGGAACTGATTGAAGATGACGATGAAGATGATCCAAAGCGTGAAGAGCAAAATCGCAAGGTGCGAGATAATTTTGAAAAAAATTACGTGAAAGTTATTGCATTTTTGGCGTCAGCCGAGCGTAGAGCAAATCCCAAACCGGTCATCCAACCAGGTGCTTGCGCGTCAGCCAATCCAACTCCTAATCCTATCCAATCGAGAATTAAGCTCCCAGAAGTTAAGCTTCCTTCGTTTGATGGTACCATTACTGACTGGCTACCATTCCAAGACTCATTCAAGAGTCTGATCGATTCCAACCAAACTTTATCCGACGTCGATAAACTGTCCTACCTTGTAGGCTCACTAACGAAGGAAGCCAAGCGTATTGTGGAGGGTATCGAAGTAACCGCAGCAAATTATTCGGTTGCATGGGATCTACTCAAAAGGCGTTTTGCTAATAAAAAGCTCGTTGTCAAAACGTACCTTGATGCATTATTCTCGATCGAACCAGTCAAGCGAGAATGCTACGATTCCCTCGTGCGACTGATCGACGAAGTTGAACGAAATTTAAAAATGGTTCAGAAGATGGGAGTAGATACTGAGGGTTGGGTGTCCTACTAGCGTATATGGTATATACACGTTTGGATTCGTCTACACTCAAACAATGGGAAAACCACCATAAATCGACGGATGTCCCAAGCTACAACGATCTCCTCCAGTTCCTGAGAAGTCACGCCATGGTCCTCCAGTCGATCGCACCGCTCAAACCTCGCTCTTCAGATCCCCCACCAACGCTACGCATGCAAAAACCGAAGATTAGTCAAGTCCATTCTGTCGTTAGCTTTCCATCCAAACCTTGTCTCTTCTGTAAGCAGATGTCGCACTCCGTCTTCAAGTGCGATGTATTTCGTAACGCGTCCGTTGCAGAAAGATATGAATTAGTAAAAAGAAGGCACTCTGCATCAATTGCCTGTCGCCCGATCACCAAATCAAGCAATGCTCCTCTTCTTCGTGCCGTGTTTGTGGACAGAAACACCATACAATGCTACACCAACAAACGAACAATCGCTATTCAAATCAATCACAATCTCAGAAACAAGATTCATCTAATTCCGAACAAACTCAATCCCAATCTAAGAACGCTCGAAACACACCAAACGTTTCGAATCAAACTCCACCGCCAGCCCTCCCGGTCGCACCAGTTCCTGTCGCCTCTTCGCTCAGCCACTGCTCCACCTCTTGGGTTGCCAACATCCGCCAGATTCCATCGACGGTTCTACTTCAAACAGCTTTAGTAAAAGTTGTCGATTCCAGCGGATACGTACTGTGGGCTAGAGCTCTTCTCGATCCTGCATCACAGCTGAATGTCATCTCCGAACGTCTGGTTCAACGGTTGCAAGCCCAGAGAGTTAAAGATCATCATGCTATCGGTGGAATTGGATGTTCTACAACTGTGGCAACTCATTCTATTTGCCTGAGCATTCATTCCCACTGTACGAAGTTTAGTGTAGACTTGAAGTTCTACATTCTCAATGAAATAACCCGTGATCTTCCGTCAAACGCTGTGGATATCTCTACTTGGGAATGGCCATCTGATATCGTCTTGGCAGATCCTATGTTTCACGAACCAGCTTCAGTGGACATGATTATCGGAATGGAGGTGTACTACGATTTAATCCTGGAAGGTTTCGTTAAGTTAGGCCCAGGAAGCCGATTCTTCAGAAAACCACTCTAGGGTGGGTGGCCTCCGGTAGAGTTGGTTTGCACCAATCTTCGAACCCAACAGTGGCTGCACACATTTGTAATACGCTTTCCTTAGAAGACTCGTTAGCCAGATTTTGGGAGATCGAATCATGCCAGTCGTCAAGCACTCTGTCCGTCGAAGAATCAGCATGTGAAGCCCATTTCGCATCAACTACCATCAGAGACGAGGCTGGTCGGTTTATTGTAACATTACCAAAGAAGTCGGAGATGCTGAACCGGTTGGGAAAATCCTACGATGTAGCCAAGCGTCGACTACAATCGCTGAATCGTCGTTTCGAAGCAAATCCTGCGCTCAAAGCCGCTTATTCAAACTTCATCGAAGAATACCTTCAACTTGGGCATATGGAGGAAGTTTTTCATCATTCGCCACGTCAATCTCTCTCCTACGTCCTGCCGCATCATTGCGTCGTCCGTCCGGACAGTCTTACCACCAAACTGCGGGTCGTTTTTGATGCGTCGTGTGCCACAGATACCGGAATTTCGTTAAATGATACCTTGATGGTTGGTCCGGTTGTGCAGGAGGACCTATTGTGCATTACAATGCGCTTCCGAATCCCAAAATACGCGATTACTTCTGACATTGAGAAGATGTATCGGCAATTCTGGGTGAGCGAGAACGATAGATCGCTTCAACAGATTTTATGGCAAGACAGTCCTAATGGTCCGATTCGTCTCTTCCAACTCAAGACTGTAACGTACGGAACGTCATGTGCCCCCTATCTAGCCACTAAGTGCCTCCAGGAATTGGCACACCAAGGAAAGTTGTCCCATCCAGCAGCTGCAGCGGTTCTTGCCAATGATTTCTACATGGACGATATGATTAGTGGAGTCGACAATGTGGACGAAGGAAGCATCGTATGTACCAACTCCTGGAGTTACTGAAGTCAGCTGGACTCAGTCTTCGCAAATGGTCGTCAAACTCAACAGAAATACTGGAACAGATTCCCGTCGAACTCCGTGATGAAAGAGTCGTCCTTGATCTTGATTCCACCTCCTTCGTCAAAACCCTAGGCCTAAAGTGGACACCAGCCACTGACATGCTCGGTTTCCACGTACCGCAGTGGACTAACGATGCTGTCATCACCAAACGTCTCGCTCTCTCGGATTCCGCTCGTCTTTACGATCCTCTTGGGTTAGTAGGCCCTGTCATCGTTCTTGCCAAGTGCTTTATGCAGGAGCTGTGGGAGAATAAGAAAACCTGGGACGAACCGTTGGACGAAGAACTTCAACAACGTTGGCTGCAGCTTAGAAACGAGTTTACAACTGTCGATACTATCACCATCCCACGGTGGGTTATTCCTATTAATCAACCCATCATTGTCGAGGCACATGGTTTCAGTGACGCTTCACTGCGAGCATACGGAGCTTGCATTTACCTTCGTGCGGTGTCAGCCAGTGGAGAGATTTCTGTCCATCTCCTCACCTCAAAATCAAAGGTCGCTCCTATTGGCAGTAGCAAGAAACAGAAGCAAGTTAGTCTTCCTCGGCTTGAACTCTCCGGTGCTTTGCTGCTCAGTCACCTTTTCCAGAAGGTCCAGCAAAGTTTGAAGATCGATCTGAAATGTTTCTACTGGGTCGATTCCACCATTGCGTTGCTGCACTGGCTGGCCGGAACCATCGCGCTGGAAAACTTCGTAGCAAACAGAGTCTCCGAAATTCAACATCTCACCAAACACGAAATCCATCGCGCTGGAAAACTTTTGTAGCAAACAGAGTCTCGAAATTCAACATCTTGCCAAACACGGAGTTTGGGGACACGTTGCTGGACTGGAAAACCCCGCCGATATAATTTCTCGTGGGATGCTGCCCACTCAACTAAAAGAAACTGACCTCTGGTGGCATGGCTAACCTGGCTCCAACAAACGCGCCTAGGTTTTGGCCATCACATATACGAACATCCGACGCAGAGTTCCTGGCCGGAGAGCTAGAAGAACGATCGATCGCACTTCCGGTACAATGTCAGCCTGCTAATCCTATCATCGGCCTTCGATCTTCATTCACGGCATTAGTCCGTTTGGTGGCCCTCTTACAAAGATTTATTTACAATAGTAGGCCTGTCAACCGGCAGCATAAGATCAGTGGTTTCATTCAAGTATCAGAACTCCATGCAGCTACAATCACTTGCGTTCGTATAGCCCAAGCCGAATCATTTCAAGAAGACATCCGAGCTCTTAAGGCAGACAAAGAACTCAAACCGAACTGTAAATTGAAAAATCTTTGTCCGATCATCATCGATGGCATCCTGCGTATCAGTGGTCGGCTTCGAAACGCACCTGTTTCTGAAGACCGAAAACATTCGATTATCCTCGCCGCACATCATACGCTAAAAGAACACATTATGACCTCCTATCATCAAAAGCTGTTGCACGCTGGCCCGCAGCTGATGATCGCGAGTGTACGTGAGAAATTTTGGCCCCTACGAATTCGCAACCTGGCGCGAAAAGTAGTCCACAATTGCTTAAAATGCTTTCGCTGTAAACCTAGTGTAGCTGAGCAGATCATGGGTGATTTACCGTCGGAGCGCGTGACTCCATCCTTCCCGTTCCTCAACACTGGAGTTGACTTGTGCGGACCGCTTTTCTACCGTTACCCTATAAAAAAATCGAACCCAGTCAAATGCTATGTTGCAATTTTTGTATGCCTAGCAACGAAGGCGATACACGTCGAACTTGTAGCCGACCTGACGACAGCGTCATTCATTGATGCTCTGAAGCGCTTCGTGGCTCGCCGTGGTAGACCAGCGGTGATTGAATGTGACAATGCCAGAAACTTTCTTGGAGCTTCGCGAACTTTGTCTGAACTCAAGGAGCAATTCATGTCACAGCAACACAAGCACGCCATCACTGCTCATTGTGGCGACCAAGGAATATTCTTCAAATTTATACCGCCTCGCTCTCCCAATTTCGGCGGACTTTGGGAAGCGGCGGTAAAATCGTTTAAGAAGCACTTCAAATCAACCATTGGGACAGCTGTGCTTCTCAAAGATGACCTCGAAACGATTCTGGCCCAGATTGAAAGCTGCTTGAACTCCCGACCTTTAACGCCGCTTACTTCCGACCCTGAAGACCTGGAAATTCTCACTCCGTGTCACTTTTTGATTCACCGACTTCTGGTCTCGATCCCAGAACCTTCGTATGAGAAGCTACCTACGAATCGCTTGGACCGTTACCAGCAAATCCAGGAATTCGTCCGGCGCATCTGGAAGCGCTGGAGCACCGACTATCTCTCTGGACTTCACCCCGGACGAAATGGACTCGTTTACGGGACAATATCAGCATCGGCACAATGGTCCTATTGAAGGACGAATCCCTACCGCCACTTAAGTGGCACTACGACCGTGTGACCAAGGTCTTCCACGGCGACGACGGCAATGTCCGAGTGGTCTCTGTCCGGACCAAAGATGGTGAATACCGACGCGCAGTCTCGAAGGTGTGCGTGCTCCCCGTACAAGAACCAGCTTCTGCTGGTGATGATCTACTTCTCTCTGAGATGTAACAACATGCTACGCGCTACTGTGCTTTGTTTTTGTCCCGCCTACTAACATCTGTGCAGTATATAGCTAATGCTTTTTTTCGTTCTCACCGACAATGACATCAACGATCTCTGAGAATGCTTTCTGTGACCGATTGACCACCCGATGATGACTGTATCCAATAAACGGCTACTGACATCAACCCACGTGATACTTCCGAGGGGACACTCCATTCGAAGCTGCAACCATCCCAAGAGGTTTTCGTTAAGCTCAACACAATCCGCTCCGAAGTCCTGTCCCGAGGTTTACGGAAATATCATTATACAACGTTTGAGGTCAGCCGTCACGTCCTCTCCAAATCATCGAGAACCAGCGTCAGTGATGAAACCTTTCACGTATCCGCCAATCCGTAATCCGCCAATCAAAGAGAATCTGAAGCCCAGCAAATCAAAAGGTCGCTGAATGTGTGAACAGACCGAAGAAGCATGTGTTACGAAAATTTATATTTATAAAGTTATTAAAATACCGTATGATCCACCTAGTAGTTAGAAGAATAGGGTTTGTTTGAAAAGTGAACTTTCCAACGGTGGCCGGCTATGTTAAATATTAATTCTTAAAATTGAACCACCCTACTGTGGTACTAGTTTAGGTAGAAATAGTTATCTCACTCAATCCTACATCAATAGTCCAGATGTCTTTATCATCGTACCGAAACGATCGCACGAACGATAGGAGGTAGATTTTCGAACCTTTTTTTGTCGGATCATGAGCATCCTATATAACTAGCATACAAGAGCCAGATCGTCAGTTGAAAATAAACCTCTAAAGCCATCACAGTCATCCCGAGTAATACCGCAATAAAAATATTTCTAACACATTTTTCGTTTTCCTACAACTATCATTCGAACCAAAAGACAATTGAAGATTCTGTTCAAATGAATGCTATCATCTCTCGTCTCCGAACATTATCATCTGGCGATCCTACTGGGTCGTATTTCCATAGCCACTCAATCAACGAAGAGTGAATCACAAGTAGGCAGAGCTGTTGTCCATTCGACTTGCGTGGTGGAATGAAGTGATCTACAAAACGTATAATCTTGTTCACTCTCTGAGTTCCTGCGTATGATGCCTTTACCAATACAATCATCGATACGGTTGTTTCAAGCACGGATAAGAATAAATAATTTTCACTGATTTTTTCGGCAGTCACCAACACTGGCAGTGATTTTATGGAACTAGGATAGACAAATCAATTTTTCGTTCTTGTTCTGAAAATCAAACAATCAAGTCGTTATTGAAATTGAATCTGAATCACTCTGTCGACTGTGTCGAATGTTAATATTTGCAAAAAACAACTCCGAATTTACCTTTTTCCACTCGAAAATTTCCCGCACCGGAGGATCTCGTTCATTGAGTTTCTTTTGGCATCGGGAGTTTTTAACAGACCCCGAGCAAGGTCTAGGTTTTTCTTTTAGGAATTCTATAAAGAATTCCGCTTAAGAGGAGTTGATGCTCAACGCATTTCGTGGCGATTCCGTAGACCTAAAATAAACTTTAATTAATTATTGAATTCAATTAAAAACATTATATTTGTACTTACATATTGGTACGTGCATATGATTTACCGATTATTTGTGCAATAAATCTCGTTTTGCTATTGTATTTCATGATGTTATTGAGGCTATGATTGCAGTTATTTTTGCGACGAACAACTTCTACTTTACGAGATATTTGTAGTCGATTCGCGCTAAAAATGTTCGAACTTAATGTTACGTAATGCCAATTTTTACTGGAAGACCTAGTACTACCCCAAGCGTTTCACTCGTTTCGAGCTCGAATCGAAATCGATAATAGCAAATGTGGTCGAATCGAACAAATTGCACTCGTATCGAAATGCGCAATGTCACCCCTTGTTTCAAAGGAGTCCAATAACGCATCCGATGTCTTTAATAAACTACTGATCCTTGATTAGTTGTTGCTGAAAACCAAGATCTTAATCACAACATAAATACAAATCTCCAATAACCAATTTTAATCCATTACCATTCTCGACTAATGTTCAAATCAAATGAGTTGCGCATTGAGCCCAACAGTCAAAGAATGCAGCCCATCGAACTCATCGTGTAACTAGACGAAACGTTTACCACATTAGACAATACTCACATGCCACGTACCGGTTGATTTAAGTCACACACCATTTCCATCACGATTCTGAAGGATGCATACCTTGTTCGACGGGATCGGCAAAACAACTCGAGACTATGCGCCAAGAGAAAGGAAAGGCCGGAGACGATGTATGCAGAGAAATGCACTTGAATTCATAATGTGCCAAGCAAGGAACAGAGAACGAGAGTTGAGCTGGGATGGGTGGTGCACTTATGGATAGGTAGGTGCCTCGATTGGGGCTCATGTCTGCTCCGATCTGTGGGGAGGGTAGCAGTACGTTTTTATTTGCAGTTGGGTGGGATCCTGACTGAACGCTGCACACTGAAGACGACAACGACGGCGGCGACGACGCGAAACTCGATAATAGGACTTGACATGACGACCCACGGAAGGAAGAAACGCAGCAAAATTCACTCTCCTGTACCTCATTTGCATGTACATATTCGGTGTCAGTGGCTGGTGCTGTTGCAGCAGGTCTTTGTTTCCACCAGCGCAGAAAAGAAAATGCTGGAACGAAGCACGCCCCCTCGATTCCCTTTTGTTTTCAATGCGGAAAATCCCATCATTCTCATTTTGTTAATTTTAATTGTTAATCGTTCTCCCGTCGACAATGTAGTCGTGGAGTGATGGGTGTTAAAAGTCTTGAATGGTCTCCGTTTGAATTTAGGCACTTTACTGCACGAAGGCATAATTCCGGAACCTGTTTGCATGGTACAGGGTTCGTATTCCGATATGGTGTGGCCAGCTTTATCGACCGTGTAAATTGAAGAGCAAACAGACCGCAATTAACCTGGGCATCAATTTTCAGCATCAACACTCTTCGGGCAGGCATCAGATCAGAACCGACCGACCGACCGAACCAGGGTCGGAAACACCAACCCTGTGCTGTGTGTACATTAGGACCGGTGCAAAGAGGCGAGGGTTCACTGTTGCTGCCCTCGGACGAACGGACGGATGGTTGTATCCATCAGCATCGAGGCTCGAAAAAGCTTCCGACCACCGCAGAAACTCCCACAGTCCGCAACGCATTCGGAGCCAATTTTGTGTTTGTGGTGAAATTTGGAAAACCAGCCTTCCACCGTCGGAAAAATTACCGCAAAGAGGATCAGTTTTGTGTTTGCCCAATGCCCTCGCTGAGTAGCTTGTACCGTATTAAGGTTCCTGCTGAAACGTTACGATGGGGCTTGCTGCTGATTATGGTTGCGATTGTAGCTGGGGGTTTTGGGGGCGAATGGAGTGCGATGTTCTCCCAAGGTTTATGGTAAATTACAATTTTTCGAATCTTTGTATGATGAAAATCTTGCTGCTATTGAAGAGATTCACGAATTCGGAAAAAAAAAGTAAGATTGGCATCTCGGTTGGCAACACACCCTTCTTCTTTCACTACATATATATTGACTGGCAAAGGAGTACGGCAGCCGGCGAAGGTGTTGTGTTTCGGATTAACCTCGAAGATGAGGATGAGTGTCGAAATTAGATGGGCCAGTTTGCACACACGTAAATGTTACCCTTTCTATCGATCCGAGAAGCAATCATGGCTCTCCTGTGAATCTTTCGTTTAGGTTGGGCCCGGAAATGTGTGAACGGAGATATCGTTGTTGTCAGATCATTAGGCTAAATGGTGCAATAGCATTTACGGGTTACGGATGTTGATAGATGTATTGAGGGTGATTTCCAGAGGTTCAGGGCAATAATATTTAGGTCGTTGACAAATCTCAGTTAGTTAAAACAGAAGCATGTCCAAAATAGAATAAATTGGGAAAAAGATTTTATGAATGCATTCTCAAGGTCAACAACTTTTTCGCACACAAATTCGATTTAACCTTCCTAAGATATTGGGATCAATTCTGACCCATGACGTAACTTCAATGTAACGATAATTTTTGACGAAGAATCTGCGTCTTTGTTTTGTATACTGGGGTATAATTTAAAATAAATCGCATTGGGTCCCTCACGAAAAGTGGTGCGGTTTTGATCGTTAATATCTCAGTCATTGTGGTGGTACCAACGAATTTGAGGTTAGAATTTAGTAGATTCAATAAACTTAGAGAGCATATTAAAGAGATGTAGAAATACCTATTGAATTACCCCTTGTAAATAGTTCATTTATCTTGAGTACCATTAGTTTTAGAGTTCATTTATTCATTTGCTCCACCTCGCATACAACAAGAAAAATAAGTTCCTTGTTGAATTCTGGTGCCGAGTGTAAATCGTCAGCCAAACGGACTTTACCATGTGCGAGCCTTCGGCTATCGACTTAGGTTCAAGTTTCGTTGACTCCCTTGCTTTTGTTTCTTCAATTGCTTCAATTGCTTCTTCAATTTACTTATTTAGATTTTTCCCCATTTTCCCTCATAGTAAGCGAGTCAGCTAAGTAGACAAATAGCTTAAGCGTGCATAGGTGTGCATTAGTTGGCGGTTTATGGTGTAAACTTTGGTTTTTGGATGCGACAGGTAAATGGTGTGCTTAATAGATTCTACCGCAGGTAGTTTAGTAACTGTCGTGCGACGCGATATTCTCCTGACAGATCTTGTCAAGTTGCGAGAGGCCCGTCACACCACATCCTCAGTCAGCAACCGTTTTCGACCCCACTCTCCAGCTGCGAAGTTTGTCCCGGCGGTACAAGTGGGCCGGAGAGGGCAGCTACGTAAATTCCCGCGCCCTTGGCAGGGCGGCAACAACGAGACGATTTCTCGCAGCAGCATAGCAGAATACCGATGCTAAAATAATAATCCGTCGAAAATCTTCCGACCGGATTTGAACCGGCGACACCCGCGTGCGAGGCGCGCACGTTACCACCGTACCATCGTTGGTGACGACCAACGATCAGACGGCTGTACCCTCGTCGCACAGTGGTCGGAAAAGACATTTTTTCAGGGCGAAATTAATTACTCCTAAGAGTTACGTTTCGAATCATGGTGTTTTCTACAAAGTTGTATCTGAACAAGTTGTCCATCTTGTGGTGATAATTTGGTAGTTCCAAACTTTACCGCTAGGGCGGCGCTGTTGCTAACTTTTGAACGAAATACAATAGAAAGGTGATATCAAAAGCAAGTTTGTAGGGAATATAATTTCATGCAACTTTGTTACAAGACATCATTTTTCTATCTCTTCATTCGACCATGATGGAGCTATTTTTCTGCTGTATATCAGGGTGTCTCCTAAAAACGAGGTTTTTCATTATAACTTTTTTGTTTCTCATTTTAGGATTAAATGATCTTCAATCAAAATATAGAAACTGTTATAGCGCACATTTTTTGCTGAACAAAGTTTATTAATACTGCTTGTGATTCAAAAGTTACGAGTAGTTTTAGATAAAAAATGCGTTTTTTCTTTTCGCCTTTATGATTGTTTAGGCGAGAATTGGCCAAAAATTCATCAAATTCTTATTTTAATGGGTATCAAGGAACATAATGATATATAAATGAGCCTGGGTACTCCTGGGTCACACGAGCGGGGACTGCTTAAAATCGGCCATTTTTTCGTTAAAATTACCCTAACTTTTAAACAATAAAATATACTTATACACTTAGCTCAGCAAAAACTTGTATCATAACTTTCTACACTTTGCCCGCAGATTATTTTTTTCCTAAGAATTGAAACTAAAAAGTTTGAATAAAAAAACTGATTTTTAGAGACACACTAATGTACACCAGCAAAATACTCTGAACTATAGCAGTGTTACGCGCGCTAGACGCTTCAGTCATAAATGAACAGCATGTAGCGTGATATATTGGCTTTGCTTTGTTATTTTTCGATTTTTCGATTAGTTCATATTTCTTCCGCATAGGTGGCGCCTAGATTCTATCTTTAACGGAGCGTCCTAAAAGGATGGTTTATAACCTAAATATATTAAAATTATATTTTGCAAAAAGCCCTGCAGTTCCCTGTTGAACGTAACATCTTTAAAATATCCAAACACGTTTACACTTAAGCTCTCCCAAAAATTTGGCTGCTACTTTTTGCTATATTTTTGAGTAATTGTTATTTGAAACACCTCCATTTTACAAACATTACTGTAAATATATTTGTATTCATGGATGATATATCACAAAATGTGTCTGAAATGAACCAGTTGTGTAGCACTGCGACAATATTTCACTGCTTACAGTTTATATTGTAGACCTTTATTCGCACATTCGCATGTATTGTAGACCTTTATACAGTTTATATTTTAGACCTTTATTGTCGAAAATACCATGCTTCTAGGACGCTCCGTTAAAAAGATAGAATCTAGCGCCACCTATGTGGAAGAAATATGAACTAATCAAAACCACCAAAAGATGGCGCTTTTTCTACTGAACAACTTTTTCATAAACTGCAAAACCTGTAGGAAGCATACCCGCGGCGCTAGAGGTTTTGGCCTGTGCGCTAGCGTGGCATCGTTTATTTCGGCCCGTTCGTCCCGCTTATGCGTCGGTAATCGGTCACATCTATGGAACTCAGCTAATGAACTCCATTGTCGCACCGCAGATATTATAGAGAAGCACACGAAGAAATCAGTCCAAGTAAGATAGTGAGGGAAAGTATGATAGGCCTATTTGAATTTTGTCGATAAAGTAGTTGAATGGAAGCACAAATATTGATGTTGATGAAGTTGGAGAATTGAAACCTTATTTTTGTCGATGCGTGAAATAAATAAGTGACCAATGATAAGAGTGTTTTCACATGTACTCAATGGGGGAAGTCTAGAGAGGTAAAGGTAGTTTTTCCACGTTCTTCGGTCGTTTTTTTAGTCTTTGGTCATTTCGGGGAGGTTGGCCCTGAATCCAACCAAAGGACAGGTCTCTAATCGAACGGTAATCTGTTCAAGGTGTTTGAAGAAAGGTTTTTCCCGGTGATGCTACCAACCGCAAATGAAATTTTCTCATCGGTTTGAATCGGTTTACGTACAACTTTTACTTGTTTGCACGACCGCTTGCCCGAACAACATTCCGTTTCCTTGGTCAACCAGCTTGTTTCCGCCCATAGATTTGGGAAAGACCAGAACCCTCCACTTCGAAGGGTCTCAATAAGGTCGGGCAACCCCCAACATTGGTAGATGGTCTCCTCGAGTGGCGGTTAAGCCATTTTTACTTGTCCACGGAAACTCTGCAAGGCTGCCGCGTAACAATCGAACCAATCGATCAGAAATATTTCTACGCATCCTGTTCAATAGAAAACAATGTTGATTCGGGCCACATGCTTTTGAAAAATTCCTATAATTTTAGGCAATGTCTTAAAAAGTATGTTAACCCCTCCAGCACACTTGTTGCCATAAGGTTGAGATAACATAAATATGACTTGTCTAGTCATAGTCAAGTAACTACAACTAATAATGATCATAGTGTGCTACTTGGGATAAAATCACAAACTGAATAAATCTAACTTGGGTAAATTTGTTCTACATGATGATGATGATGATGATGATAGTCCCGCCCTTACCTCTACAAAGGTTTGAGCTAGACGATTTTATCTCTAAGATAATTAATTTGGTAACACCAAACCAGTTATACAAAAAAAAACGGACTGATTTCATCTACAGATATAAATTTCTTCAAAAGTATCCATTTGCTTCACAGCGACATAATTGTGGAAAGCTTTGATGTTAACCACAAAAGTTCGCAAGTATTCCCAGCGATCAGAAAATCCTATTACAATTCGGATCACAGATTCCAGTTAAAGGACATTATCAAAAGACAAGCCAATATCCGATCCTGCCCGCTACAGAGAGTCAGAGGTTCCAACACTGATGGAACCGCCACCTTAGTTTTGGGCTGACCAAGGATATCCCCAATCAGGGAGATCGAGAAAATTTCCAAACTGAAAAATCCTGACCGGCATTAGTCAAACTTTTACTTGCAACCACAAAAGAATTGACGAAGAATTCTCGACATTCAGCCAGACAACTCACTACTATTTCATAGTCCCATCTAAAGCATTAAAGGCCAATTTTTTCTAACGAATTCAAAAAGAAGTCCATCAAATCTGTATACCGCTTGCGAGGCTAAACAATTGTAGACTACTTTCTTAATTTTTTTATTTTTTTAACTCACACAACATTATACAAATTTCCATCATCATCACTGCACTATGGTCCAGATTACGAATTTACGAGGAAACATGCTCCCAGCGCCTACACTTGAAACTTTACTTCAAAGTGATGTTCTACAACATGGTTTGTATCACTCAGGTCCATTTTGTAATGTTAATTAAAATAAGGGTGGTCCCCATTTTCACGGAAATACAAAACCTAACTTTTTTGTTTGCAGAAATAGACGCTTACACTTGTCGGCAAAGTTGTAGCGCAAAAAATTTCATGGAATTTTCATATATTAATTTTTATGTAGCTTGAAAATTGACCGATTAAGAGTAATTTTCCATCATCTCAGGTGTACCATTAAAAAAGTAGCTTTGTTCCTAACCTTTTTATTTCAATTCCCACCGTAAAGTTAGTGTTCCGACGAGTTTTGGAACTTATAAAGACGCGTACTTTGGTGCACAAACTTAGCCGCTAGCTTCAACCAATCAATAGTTATTGAAGTTTTTCTAAAAAATATGTCTTTTTCAAATGTTGATTTTTATAATTGGGGCAAACATAAAAAAAATTAAAGACGTCATTCAAAAGGACAATTTATATTGTTAAGCATATGTGAAAACTAGAGATATGTAATATCTGTATCTTGAGAAAATTACATTTGAATTTGGCATGGTTTTAAAAGAAAACTTCAATAACTATTGATTAGTTGAAGCTAGCGGCAAAATTTATATATCAAAACACGCGCCTTTAAAAGTTCTACAACTCGTCCAAACAAAGTTTTTACGATGAAAATTGAAATAAAAAGTTAGGACAGAAAACTTTTTTATGGTACACCCTAAGTTGACGAGGGAAAAGTTTAACCTTCCTAAGATATTGGGGTCAATTCTGACCCATGGCGCAACTCCAATGAACGATATCTTTATTTTTTTATTTTTAAACCAATCGGTGGTTTAAAGATCCAGGCGATAGCCAGATGGTATGTTGTGACGACTGTGGTCTGTGGTACCATTTCGAATACGTGGGCGTTGAAGCAGCAATTGAGGAGGCTGATTGGAGCTGTTCAGCAAGCGTCGCTAAAAGAGTTGTTCTGAGCCCATCGATCATCATCACGGACCCTGTACCAGGTGGAAAAGATAAACAGCCGAAGTACACACAAATGCAAAACGAGTTACTCATGGAGTTTAAGAGGAAAATGAACCAAATGCAGTGTAGGGTTGAAGAACAACAACAGTCGTTCGAGAAGTTACTTCGAGAAAAGGATCATGAGATGCTGAATTTACAACAGCAGTTTCAGTGCCGTTTGGAAACAAGATGCAGCAAATTCGAGACGAACTGAGTGTTCCTACCGTAGTAAGGCTTGCTTCATTTAGAATTGGAACAAACTTTTGCTCATATTGTGGCGCTCCTGGTGGACGGATTTGGAAGTTCTTGGCGCCCACGTGTCAGAAATTTTGTCAGCTTTACGTATGTATTTTTGACATTCCGCAACTCGACTGTACTTTGTAAACAATCAACATGGAAGCCGAAAGAAGGGCAAAAATTGTGCACAGTTATTTGGAAAATCCATTGTGGTCTTCATCTAGGCTAGCTAAATAGCTGAAATTGCCCAGAAATACCGTATGGCGCGTTATCAAACGGTATAAGGAAACATTGACGACGATTCGGAATCCTCAAGCCAATCGTCGGAGTGGAACTGTCGACCGGAAACTGCGTGGTAAGATTTTGAAGACGATTAAGAGGAATCCCAATCTGTCGGACCGTGATTTGGCCAGAAAATTCGGTGCTGCCCATAGTACCGTGAGGAGAACTCGACTCCGGGAAGGAATCAAGTCGTATCGAGCTAGCAAACAGCCAAATCGGACCATAAAACAGAATAGTGTGGCTCGGAATCCGTGCTCGGAAGCTATACGACCAGGTGCTGACCAAGTTCGACGGGTGTCTTCTGATGGACGATGAAACCTATATCAAGGCTGTCTTCAGGCAAATCCCAGGTCAAAAATTTTACTTGGCAATGGCTCGGGGGGATGTTCCAGCCAAATTTAAATTTGTTTTTGCCGACAAATTTGCACGAAAATTCATGATTTGGCAGGGCATTTGCAGCTGTGGCAAAAAAACGAAAGTTTTCGTTACAAATTAGACAATGACGTCGGAACTATACCAAAAAGAGTGTCTCCAAAAACGAATGTTGCCGTTCATTCGATCCCACAACCATCCCGTAATGGTTTGGCCGGATTTGGCAAGCTGTCATTACAGCAAAGTCGTTCAAGAATGGTATGCAGAGAAAGGGGTCCAGGTTGTTCCGAAAAACCTTAACCCACCCAACTGCCCCCAGTTCCGCCCTATTGAGAAATACTGGGCAATCATGAAGAGGAGACTCAAGGCAAAGGGAAAGGTTGTCAAAGACATCAATCAGATGAAGACCTGGTGGAATAAGATAGCTTAAACGATGGACGAAGAAGGTGTGCGCCGCCTAATGAGCCGTGTTACAGGAAAAATTCGAGAATTCCATCGAAACCGTGACGAATAATTTTATCCGTATTTTTTCTTAAAAATATGAAGAAACAGCTACATTTGTATTAAAAGAGGTCTTGAATACAATTATAAATAACTAAAATACAGGCAATTGTTTTTGATCCAATTCTATCTGAAGCAAGCTTCACCTCCACCATATGCAAATTCGACGACTATAGGAACTGAAACCCGACCACCAGGTGACATGCGTAAAACGATCGAACGGATCGAAAGACAACTTGCAAAAATGGTGAAAAAGCAGGAGCCATATTGCGGAACTGTTTCTCTCAAGCGTTCGTAATGCCACCCCAGGATTTAGAGACGAAAAGTCTTGAGAAACGAGTAGTGAACCTGTCCCGTCTAGGAGCGATGGTTTGACCGCGGATGCTGACCCATTCAAACCGACTCGTCTCTCTCCCTCTCCGTCAGTAAGTATTTCTCACGAGCTTAGCAATAGTCAAATTTCCGGCACGCAGTAGCCAAGAAGCTCTGTTCTCGGTAAAAATCCCATGAAGCCCTCTGCGAAAATTCCCTGAAATTTTCTGGAGAACTTCCCTGGAGATCTCTGCAGAACTTGGATTAAGTTCTCTATAGAACTTCCATGAAGTTCTCTGCACAACTTCTCTGAAATTATCTGCAGAACTTCTCTAAAGTTCTTCGCAGTACTTCCCTGGAGTTCTCTGAAGAACATTTCTGAAAATTACTTTTTCTGACAGTTTCTGAAGAATTTCCAGGAAGTTCTCTGTAGAATTTCTTAATGTTCTCTTAATAACTTCCCTAAAGTTCTCCAAAGAACTTTCCTGAAGTTCTCTTAAGAACATCCCTGCTCTGCAAAACATCCCTGAAATTCTCTGAAAGACTTCCTTCTCTGCAGAAGTTCTCTGAAAAATTTCTCTGAAGTTGTCTGAAGAACCTTCCTGGAGTTTTCTTCAGAAAATTTCTGAAGTTCACCGCAGAACTTTTATGAAGTTCTCTGAAGAACTTTCCTTATGTTATCTGTAGAACTTCCCTAAAGTTCTCTGAAGAACTCCCATGAAGTTCTTTGAAGAATTTTCCAGGAATTCTCTGCAAAACGTCCTTGAAGATCTCTGAAAGACTTCCCTGATGTTCTCAGAAGAACTTTCGTGAAGTTCTCTGAAATACATTCCCGAAGTTTTTTTTGCAAAACATCCCTGAAGTTGTCTGGAGAATTTTTCTGAAGTTCTCTTAAGGACTTCCCGAAGTTCTCCGAAGTATTTCCATGAAGTTCTCTGCAGAACTTCCCGGAAGTTCTCTCAAAAGGTTCCCTGGAGTTCTCTGCAGAACTTCAATTAAGTTCTCTGAAGAACTTGCCTGAAATCATCTGTAAGACTTCAGTGAAGTTCTTTGAAGAACGTCTTTGAAGTTGTTTGAAAAACTTCCCTGAATTCTCTGCAAAACATCCTCGAAGTTTTCTGAAAGACTTCCCTGAAAGTCTCTGCAGAACTTCCCTGAAGTTCTTTGCAGAACTTTGTTTTCTGAAGAACTTCCCTGGAGTTCTCTGCATAACTTCCATGAAGTTCTCTGAAGAACATATCTGAAGTTCTCAAAAGAACTTCTATAAAATTTTCAGTAAAACTTTTCGTAGAGTTTCTGCAGAATTTCCCTGAAGTTCTCTGAAGAATTTCCCTGAAGTTCCCCAAAAAACTCTGAAAGACTTTCCTGAAGTTCTGTGCAGAACATTCCTGCAGTTCTCTGAAGAACTTCCATAAAGTTCTCTGCAGAACTTCCATGATCTTCTCAGCAGAACTTGATGTTGTCTGAAAAACTTTTCTGAAGTTATATGCAAAACATCCCTAAAGTTCTCTGATAGACTTCCCTGAAATTTTCTGTTGAACTTCCTTGAAGATCTTTGCAAAACTTTACTGAAGTTTTCGGAAGAACTTCCCTGGATTTCTCTGCAGAATTCGAATTAAGTTCTCAATAGAACTTCCATGAAGTTCTATGCAGAACTTCATGGATGATCTCTAAAGAACTTCCCTGAAGTTCTCCACAGAATTTACCTGGAGTTCTCTGCAGAACTTTCCGAAAGTTCTCTGTAGAGCATCACTGAAAATCAAAATCAAATACAAAAAGAAGAACTTTTGTGACGTTCTCTGAGGAACTCCTCTGAAGTTCGATGAAAAACTTCCCTGAAGTTTTCCGAAAAAAATCCTTTAAATTTTTTTTAAGACTTTCCTTACGTTCTCTGCAGAACATTCCTGAAGTATTCTGTACGACTTCCATGAAGTTCTCTGTACATTTTTTAAAAGTTCTTTGAAGATTTTCCCTGAAGTTCTCTGGAGAACTTTTCGGAAGTTCTGAGACGAACTTCTAAGAAGTTCTACGAAAACCTTCTTTTAAATTCTCTGAAGGACTTTCCTGTTCTTTGCAGAACATTCTTGAAGTCTCTCTGCAGAACTTCCCTTAAGTTCTCTACAGAACTTCCATGAAGTTCTCTGAAGAACTTCTATGAAGTTTTCTGTAGAAATTCCATGAAGTTCTCTGAAGAATTTCACTGAAATTCTCTGAACAACTTCCCCAAAGTTCTCTTACGAACTTTCCTAAAGTTCTCTTACGAACTTCGCTGAAGTTCTCTGCATAACATGTATTAAGTTCTCTTATAGAGCTTCCATGAAGTTCCTGCAGAACTTCCATGAAGTTCCGCAGAACTTCCCTGAAGTTCTGTGCAGAACTTGTATTAAGTTCTTTATAGAATTTCCATGAAGTTCTCTGCAGAACTTCTATGAAGCTCTCTGAAGAGCATCACTGAAAATCTCTGCAGAACTTCTACAAAAAGCTTTGAGGAAATTTTCTACAGAACTTCCCTGAAGTTCTCTGCGGAACTTCCCTGAAGTTATCAGAAATTTTTTTGCGACGTTCTCTGAGGAACTTCCCTGTAGTTCACTGAAGAACTTCCCTGAAGTTTTCCGAAAAAAATCCCTTATCTTCTCTGAAAGACTTTCCTTAAGTTCTTGGCAGAACATTCCTGAAGTATTCTGAAGGACTTCCATGAAGTTCTCTTCAGAACTTTTCTGAAGTTCTCTGAAATTTTTTTCTGAAGTTCTCTGAAGAATTTTTCTGAAGTTCTCTGTAGATTTCCCCTGAAATTCCCTGAAGTTCTGTGACGAACTACACAGAAGTTCTCCAAAAAACTTTGCTTAAATTCTCTGAAAGACTTTCTTCTTTTTCGCAGAACATTCTCTGCAGAAGTTCTGAGTTAACTACAGAACTTCTATGAAGTTCTCTGAAGAACTTCTATGAAGTTTTCTGTTGGAATTCCATGAAGTTCTCTGAAGAATTTCACTGAAGTTCTTTGAACAACATCCCAGAAGTTCTTTTACGAATTTCCCAGAAGTTCTCTGTAGAACTTTTTTAAAGATTGCTGCTGAATTTCCCTGAAGTTCTCTACAAAATTGCAATGAAGTTCTTTGTGAAACTTTCCTGAAGTTCTCTGCAAAATTTCTCTGAAGTTCTCGGCAGAACTTGTATTAAGTTCTCTATAGAACTTCCATGAAGTTTTCTGCAGAATTTGTATTAAGATCTTTATAGAACTTCCATGCAGTTCTCTGCAGAACTTCTATTCAGTTCTCTACAGAGCATCTGAAGAACTTTTCTGAAATTCTCTGAAAAACTTTCCTGAAGTTTTCTGAAAGACTTCCCTGAAGTTCTCTGCAGAATTTCTCTGAAAGAAGAATTTCTCCGAAAACCATCGCTGAAGTTCTCTGAAGAACTTTCCTGATGTTTTCTGAAAAACTTCCCTTAACTCCTCTGAAAACTTCAGGTGAAAAAGTCTTTGCAGAACATTCCTGAAGCTCTTTGAAGAACTTCCATGAAGTTCCCTGAAGTTCTCTGCAGAACATTCCTGAAGGTCTGTGCAGAACTTTCCTTAAGTTCTCTGCAGTGCTTCCATGAAGTTCTTT
>JASCZW010013978.1:0-24093 GCA_034211315.2 Aedes japonicus | reverse complement strand
ACTGTAGTCTATCCACAGAGAACAGACATTGATGTCCATATACTTATTCTTGAAAAACGTGTGTAAAAGTTAATATGGGCAGCCGGTATAAGTAGCAAGTGTAGAGAAAAACAAACAAAATTTGTCAAGTTATGTGCTAGGCTTTGTAATGATAAACATTTACATGATAGTTATCGCACAACTGCAGCGCCGCCTACCAGGAGCATAACGACATACATTTGAAATGTCGGTTTAAAGTTTTACACAAGTTGCAGACAAAAGATGAACGTCTGTTCTCTGTGGTCTATCTTTGCCATATGAAGCTTTAGAGAGTTGCCGTTTTCAGCAAAGTTTCTTAGAATGTTTTTTTTCCTCGTCTTTTTACAACATCATAATTGTTCATTATCTTGCCGCAGAGATGTCGCTGCGGTCTATCTTACAAAAATTTCATGGTGCACTATGGTACGAATGGGCAAATTTCGCGACAAAAATTGATAGCTCGAAAACCATTAACCTTAGACAGATGATGTCTTTCGAAGATTTAATTTAAAAAATTGATCTATCTTTTGGTTTGAGTGTTGACTAGGGTGGTCCTTTTCTGTTCATAATAAAAATTTCAACTTTTTATTCTTATTATTTTGAGGTTTTTTGCTTCTACAGAATTGTTTACTGACTTTCCTTAGGGTGGGACTTAAAAAAACCTTTTTTGCTGTAACTTTTTTATTTCAATTTGAATATGATCACTTTACAGAGACGACTTTTAGGGTATAAAATGACGCAAATTTTGAAGATACAAGATAGTTGTTAGTTGTTATAGAAAAAAGTTGAAAGGGTTTGAGTGTGTGTTTATGCAAGATAATTTATTCCCTTATTTGCAAATATTTGCATACACAGAGTACGTGAAAATAGACGTAACGCATCGAACATTTTGCACTACAAATTATCGTCATTAAAAAAAAAAAATTAACGCCATCTGTTGAGAAAATCGGCTATAAGTAAGTAAACAAATTTAAATATGTTAACACAAACAAACACACAAAACACTTGCAGATTCTTCATTGATTACGCATGAAACGGTTAATTCAAATGTTCCTTAGTTTATAGTATTGCCACAGGTAGTACTTTTAGTCGATTTTTTTACGTTTAACGGTAACACACTACCGCCATCTGTTCAGCTTTATCAACCATCACAGTGTGCTCAACAGATGGCGCAGATGTGTTAGTGACAATGATTTGTAGTGCAAAATGCTCGATGCGTTACGTCTGTTTGTCTGTGATATACATGTTAATAAATAAACGGAGATGCGTTAATATAAAAATATAAACATTTTTATTAAAAAACTCATGTTGTTACGCTCTTTGATGATAATTGTTGTTGCTGCTGATCGAAAATTATGCAGAAAAAATTTAAACTACCAATTTCAAAACGACTTTTTCTGCTAAAGGGGACAAAAGGGGACAAACAGCTTGCAAAGATCTTGTAAATGGAAGTTTGTACTTTCAGTTCACGTACTCTGTGTTTGAAAATATTACAAATAAGCGAATGAAATATTTTGCAAAAACGTATTTTTTTTAACACTCAAATTCCTACAACTTTTTTTCTATATTAACTAACAACTATCTTGTATCTTCAAAATGTGCGTCATTTTATACCCTAAAAGTCATCTCTGAAAAGTTTTCAAATTCAAATTGAAATAAAAAAAGTTACAGCAAAAAAGGTGTTTTTTTTAAGTCCCTCCTTAAGGAAAGTCAGATAACTATTATAAAACGATACGTAGATGAGATAGAAGTTAATTTTTTTCGGCAAACTTTCATTAAATTAAAATATCTACAATTCTGTCGAAGCAAAAATCCTCTAAATAATAGGAATAAAAAGTTGAAATTTTTATTATGAACAGAGAAGGACCACCCTAGTCAACACTCAAACCAAAAGATAGATCTATTTTTTTTAAATTAAATCTTCGACAGACATCATCTGTCTAAAGTTAATGGTTTTCGAGTTTGTTTGTCACGAAATTTGCCCATTCTACCATAGTGGAGGAAAACTTTAAAAAACAGTCGGAAAAACAATGACATAAATCATGGGAAAATTTCAGAATACAATTATTCAATTGTCTCCAGATCATGAACTTCAAATAGTGAAAATTTGTGGTTGTTTTATTTTGTTCTCGAGTAATGTTTGAAAAACTAAAAGACATTCATACAAACTACATTCTAAATTTTCCGATTGGTAAAATCATCAATTTCAAAAACTCATAACTCAAGAACGGAGCATTGTGGAATAAAAAAAATCCCAAATTATTATAAAATTTTCTCGAAAAGCTAAAAAAAATCCCACATAAATTTTCACTGAGGAGGAAAATTTCACAGAAAAGTCGATAAAACTATGATCTTAATCATGGAAAATTTCCAACAAAAATATTTTCTTGTTTGTCAACTCATAAGCTTACAGTGGTAGACATTTTAAGATGGGATTTTTTTTTAGTTCTCGTTTAATGTTTGAAAAACTAGTGCCGCGTTCACCAGGAATAAAATAGGTTACAGTTTTCAGAATTTTGCATTGGGGTTCTTTAGTTTTTCAAACATTACTCGAGAACAACAAAGAAGCTCCAAATTTTTACCATTTGAAGCTTAGGATCTGTTAAAAAAGAAAGTATTTCTTTTTTTGAAATTTTCCATGATTTAGGTCATAGTTTTTCTGATTTTCCTTTGTAATTTTCCTATGAATTTTTTTATGGATAATATGTTTTGTTCCGTTCTTGAGTTATGAATTTTATAAATTTGTGATTCTGTGAAAAACCGAAAATTTCAACAGGAGTTTCCCAAGAAAACTGGCAACCCTGAAGTTTTTAAAATATTTTTCTATTCATAACCCATAAATTCTACTCGAGGACAAAATTTCAAAAAAAACTGAGACTCTTCGGCCCAAACCTTTACGATAATAAACAGCCCCATCTGAAAATTGTACTTTAGATACTCATGAACTTCGTCGAAACGGTAGCTCTCTAAAGCTTTATTTGTCAAAAAAGATAGATTGCAGCGTCATCTTTGCAGCAAGATCGGAAGCCATAGAGAACAGACATCTAACTCAAATTTGAAAAGTGTGTAAGAAATTTAACGGTCACTTCAGAAAGACAGCACAAGTAGCAACATCATGAGAAGTCCCGGGAAGCATCTTGAGGAAGTCTAAGGCAACTTCTTCAAGAAGGCCTACACGCTCGATCAGATCTACTCTAAATAGAGTAACTTTCACTCAGTTTCGTATTTCCATGCTAAATGTCAAAATTGAGTAACATGATATAAGGAAACTGAGTAAATGCTACTCTGATTGTAAAAGCGCTTGCTTATCGGAATAGAGTAATTACAATGAACCTGTCAAAAGCGAAAAACGTGGTTCAGTCGATCAAAAGTTTTCAAGATGGGACGGCTGTATGTTGTAATCAACAATCATTTTGACGTCAGAGTGCCGAATTCAATCCATGAATTACAATCAATCCAGAAAATTACAAATTTAAAGTATTTAAACATTTCCGTTTCGACTGGACAGTTGTCGGAAACAATTAACAATTTCATTAAAATTAAATAATAAATAAAATTGAGTACCTCCATAGCTACTCTAATTAGAGTAGTTCCAGTTTTAACCCAACTGAGTCGTTTTCTACTCAGTTTTGTAAAACTACAAACAAATGTGACTGAGTAATGTAGAGTAAACAATTTTGACAGGTGACCTAGTTAATCAAAAATGAGTAACCCTTCAATTACTCTTATTAGGGTAGTTCCAGTTTTAACGAAACTGAGTTGTTTTCTACTCTGTTTTGAGTAATTACAAACGGGCGTGTAGGAGCGTCGTTTATAATCTAAGGCTGGACTTCTTCTAGAAGCCCAAAGGAAGCTTCTTCTAGAAGCTTAGAGGAGTTTCTTTAAGAAGCTTAAGGGAACTTGTTTGTTGCTCAGGGAAGCTTCTTTTCGAACCCCACACAAGCTTCTTAGAATCTCAGGGAAGTATTTCGAAACTTTTGGAAGAACAAGGTAACTTCTTCTACAGACCCAGTGCAGCTTTTTCTAGAAGTTCAGAGAGTTCTTTTTGAATCCTACGGAAGCTTTTGATAATCCCAGGGACACATTTTCGAATCCCAGGGGAATTTAAGAAGTCCATGGGAGCCTCTTTTAGAAGCCCAAGGGAACTCTTTCTAGAAGCCCAGAGGAGCTTCTTGAGGGAGTCTAGGAGAGCTTTATTAAGAAGTCCTAAGAGCGTTGTTTATAATTTAAGGGTGAACTTCTTCTAGAAGCCCAACGGTAGCTTCTTTTAGAAGCTTTGGAGAGTTTCTGTTAGAAGCTTAGGCGAGCTTATTTTAGAAGCCCAGGGAAGCTTCTTTTCGAATCCACGGAAGCTTTTTAGAATCTCAGGGAAGCATTTTCGAATATTTTAGAAGCCCTTGAGAACTTTTTCTAGAGGCCCAATGGAGCTTCTTCTAGAAGTTCAGAGAGCTGTTTTTTTGAATCCCATGGAAGCCTTTTAGAAACACAGGGAAGCATTTTCGAGTCCGAGGGGAGCTTCTTTAAGAAGCCCATGGGAGCCTATTTTAGGAGCCCAAAGGAACTCCTTCTAGAAGCCCAGGAGAGCTCCTTAAGGAAGCCCAGGGAAGCTTCTTGAAGAAGTTCAAGGAGCGTCGTTTAGAATCTAAGGGTGGACTTCTTCTAGAAGCCCAAGGGAAGCTGCTTTTAGAAGTAGCCCAAAGAAACTTTTTTCTGAAGCATAAGGTAACTCTTTTGAGAAGCCCACGGGAGCTTCCCAAGTAGCACACTACGATCATAATTAGTTGTAGTTACTTGATTATGACTTAGTAAGTCATATTTTTGTTATCTCAACCGAATGGCAACAAATATGCTACTAGGGTTCTTTTCGAATCCCACGGACGCTTTCAAGAATCCCAGGGAAACATTTTCCACAAGAGCCTCTTTTAGAAGCTTAGGGGAGTTTCTTTTAGAAGCTTCGGAGAGCCCAGGGAAGCATCTCTTAGACCCCAGAAGAGCTTCTTTTAGAAACCCAGGAGAGCTTCTTAAATAAGTCTAGAGGAGCTTCTTCTAGAAGTTCAGAGAGCATCTTTTCAAATCCCACGGAAGCTTTTTAGAATCACAAGGAGGCATTTTCGAATCCCAGGGGAGCTTCGTTAAGAAGTCCATGGGAGCCTCTTTCAGAAGTCCAAGGGAACTCCTTCTAGAAGCCCAAGGTTTTTTTCAAAAGCTCAAAGAAGCTTTTTTCAGATGCTTAAGGTAACTTTTCAAGCCCACGAGAGCTTCTTTTCGAATCCCACGGAAGCATTTTAGAATCCCTGGGAAGCATTTTCTAATTTCAGGAAGTCCATGGGAACCTCTTGAAAAAGCTAAGAGGAGTTTTTTTAGAAGCTTAAGGGAGCTTACTTTAGCTTAGAGTCCCAGGGGAGCTTCTTTAAGAAGCTCATGGGAGCTTCTTTTAGAAGCCCAAGAGAACTGCTTTTAGAAGCCTCGGTGAGCTTCTTGAGGAAGCCCAGGGGAGCTTCATTAAGAAGTCCAGGAAGCATCGTTTATAATCTAAGGGTGGATTTCTTCTAGAAGCCCAAGGGAAACTTTTTTTAGAAGCTTAGGGACGTTTCTTTTAGAAGCTTAAAAGAACTTGTTTTAGAAGCCCAGGGGAGCTTCTTTTAAAAGCCCAGAGGATCTGTTTTAAGAAGCCCGAAGAAAATTCTTTCAGAAGCTTAAAGTAACTCTTTTTAAAAAGCCCACGGGAGCTTCTTTCGAATCCCACGGGAGCTTTTTTTTTTTCGAATCCCACGGAAGCTTTTAAGAATCCCAGGGAAACATTTTCGAATCCCAGGGGAGTTTTTTTTAAGAAGTCCATGGGAGCTTCTTTTAGAAGCTTAGGAGAGCTTTTTTAAAGGCTGAGAGGAGTTTATTTTAAAGCCCAGGGAAGTATCTCTTAGAACCCAGAGGAGTTTCTTAAATAAGTCTATAGGAGCTTTTTTCAGAAGCTGAGGGGAGCTTTTCAGAAGTTCAGATGAGATTCTTGAAGAAAGCTATGGGAGCTTGTTTTAGAAATGCAAGGGAGCTTCTTCGGAAGCGCAGGGGTTTTGTTTTAGGATTTCTGTTCGTCTAGAAGAAGCCTAAGTCTTGTAGAAGCCTAGGTGAAGCTTCTCTTTGCTGCTGGTTTGGCAATTCACATGGGACCTCTTTTTGTTTACCCGGAAACAGTGGACACTTGACGACTTTTTTTTAATGATTTTTCACGCTAGGGGCCGCAGAGTGACGCAATAAAACCGTACCACCAGCTTGGGGCGCTTGGATGACCGCGTATGGAGAGGAAAAAGGCGCACCGTTCGGACTCCACGAATGCACGAGCATATCCGACGACGAATCAATCGAAATTCTTCCGCATTTTCCTAAGCTTCTTAACGAAAGTTAAATGGCCTTCTAACTCACCGGATTTGAATCGGATGGACTATTGGGTATGGTCTATATTGGAGTAAAGAGCCTGCAGTACACCACATACATCCTTAGAACATCTAAAATCGTCTCTTTTAAAGGTTTGGGAACAAATAATTCGTGGATAACTTCCCGAAACATTTGAAGGCCTGCATCTCAGCACAATGCGGCCATTTTGAACTGAAGAAACAAAACTTGTAATTTGCGAACATATTGCTATAACAAACAATACAGATTGATTTTTTAATTGAACAATAAAACATAGTTTTAACACCATTTTGTTGTACTAATAATATTCGGACACCCTGTACAGTTCGGCGAAGCTGTATGCGATACGGATTCCGGGCGTACCATGCCAGCAGGAATCCCAACAGGACAGGATCGGAGTTTTAGCGCTACGAAGTAATTCTGTCCTTGAGGTGTCCTTAGTTTCATATAAATCAAAAACCTAACTTTTTAATTGTAGTGATGAAGGTTTGTACCAGGTAACCAATAAGGATTAACATATACAGTAAATCAACCCTTAATCTGCATTTCAGAGGCTACAGGCATTATATTGGCAGTATATCAGCATATTGAATGCTATCTGTTGTAAAGTTGGATTTCAAATGCTGTTTAAGTGCTTGTAGTTTGTAAGAAGCATTTCAAATGCAAAAAAGCATTTATGAAGCATTATCACAGCATTGCAGTAAAGCAGCCGTATATTGGGCAAATAGCGGCACTTATGTAACATTTAAGGTGACTTAATTGTTTGTTATGCTGCCGTAAAGACGCTTTGGAACTGCTTATTGGTAAAAGAACCTCCTAAATAATATAAGAAGAAGACCTCACTGTAAGAAAGAACTTTATGGAAGACATATTTGCTGTAAAACTTTTAACTTAACTTAGGCCGAAGGAGTATTTTTTCATCTTAATTTGCATTCAGGACCATTGTGCAGTATAAACAAGGACAGAAAACAATAATTAATTTTTACAGAGGTGTTTAATAGCCAATGCAAACGTACGCACCGAAATTGTATGCAATATTTCGTACAACAAACCTGATTTAGCCGATATCTAACTTAAATTTACATGAAAAATACCTAATGGAATGCTAGAAATATGTGTATTCTGCATAACGCAGAAAACGTCATGATTCTGTCAAAATGAGAGGTATAAAGACAGCTATTCTTAAATAAAGATGATTTTATAACATAAACTACCAAAATATAATGTAGATTTCTGTGCCCTGAGAACGACAAATGAGTGCGAACTTCGGAACAAAAATAATAGTCAAAAGAGAAGATTGATTCTAAATTACACAACTTAACTTACATTTTTCATAAATTGGGAATGCACAAAGCTTCAATTTACTTTTATAACACGATTTAAACGTACATTTAAGCACATACACATTACACGGGGGATACGTTCAATTTTAACTATGAAACCACGCAAAAAATTACTAATAAGAGTTGATCAATTCACATGCATAAACACTTTAAATTACTTCGATTTTGTTTGCATGATGTCATGAAATGGACAGTTTTTGAAATTTTGAGTATTTACACCAAAAATTGTGAATTTTTTGAAAAACTGCCATATGATTACTTTTTGATTCGAATTAGGTCGATAAGTTGTTCCATTCTGGAGTTATCGCCGAAAACAAACCGTGTAAAAAAGACCTTAGTGTATTTGAATGTATGCGTTTTTCAATGTTTTCCAACGGTTGATACATGAATGAGAACTTGAATTGAAAGTTCAACCGTTTTCAAAGTACAGTGTGTATTTTTTTTCTAGTTGATCCGGTTTACATTACATCATTTCTTTGCTGTGTACATAATTGCCGAGCAAGTTTTAGATAATGAAATGTTCAATACAATACTGTTCAGACCGTCGGGAAAATAATCGATGTTCTTTTGGTATAGTTTTAACAAGTTCAATTTCAAACTCAAAGGTTCTTCAGGATCAATCACAAGAGTTTGAATACATTTAACAGACATTACGAACTGATCAAAATAATTACGAAACTGCAGAATCGGCCAGATCTATATTGAATTGGCTGATCTGAGCTTCGTCAAATATTTTTGAGAATCTGAATCAGAGTCCTGTACGCTCTGTGTATGAAGATTCTTGAAGGTGAAATTCAGCGAAGCAGATCAATAATCATCTGAAGAATATCTACTGAGGCAATTCGAAGATACAACGCTGTGTACAACGCTCAATTGAATCATCCAATTCCCACTGTCAACTCACGATCATTCCGTCGATTCAATTCCCTTCCAATGTAATATCAACCAGATGTTTTACGACACAAATGTCGCAAATATCAACTAGCGAGAGCCACGTCCCATGATTAAATCATGTGGAATTTTCACTCATGTGGAAAATATTCCTCCGATGAATCCTTTTCCGTTTCGATTCCCAAGCAGCGGAGAATGCACCGTTTAATCACAGTTTGTGTTTTTGTTTGCAATTTATGATGTTGTTTTCATTTCCACCGACGACAACGTTCAGCTGCACTTCATACGACGATCGTGGGACAGAAAATTCGTTGCACATTTGTTCCTTCGAAACCAGCAACAACACCAACACCATCCATTCCTCACACCGCGTTGAAGAATTTCGCAAATTTATGCCACTTGATTCACGCACGGACCTGCCTACTGCTCGGTTTGTGTTTTATGTCGTTCCAAAAGCCACACTGACAACCGCAAAACCATCCATCCAAGCAGGCGATGGTCACATTTTGGAATTATATTGATTTTTCACGCCTTCACACGCCACCGATCACCGGTCTGGTGCGAACAAGCACGCACGCACGCACGCTTTTTGGGTGGCGATCTTGCCGAACGGAACAATTCAACTGATCTCACGTTGAGACTTCCATTATGATCCCATCGGGGAGAGAAAGCCCAACAAAGAGAAAAGATCCTCTCGTCGCGACTGAAGCGGACCGTATTCGGGTCACGATCTCACGCACGGAACAAAAAAGAACTTTAAACAAATAAAAAGATCACATTACTCCCGTTCTGGCACGGCAGTTCGATCGGAGCGGAAATAAATCTGTCAGCATGTGCGGTCACTTTCCAACCCGTGATGATATTCGAGAATTCACGATTTTAACGACTTGCGGTTGAAAATGGTGGATTAGGCAAATTTAATCGCACGCGTCAATTTATGGACCTGTCGATCCGTCGTCCGTCCGTCGGGTTCGTTCGTTTTCGTTCGATCAACTGAATTGAGCATCAGCTGCAGCACCTTCTCGACCGGGATGGAGAGGAGAGATCGAAAATGACCGAGGACGATGGTGTTGACGTCGGTCCGAAGGAGTCTACGCGATGAGAGCAGACGATGAAAACTGTTGCCCGTTGTTGGCTGACGCGGAAAACCGCTTGCTTAAATAGAATATTAAGTGGATTTTGGCAGCTTCGAAAATGCTAGTTTCGATGCCGAGAGAAGGTTCCATTCATACTTTTGCTAGGAGTTGAAAGATGGGGTGGGATTTGCTATTAAGAATGGGGAATAGTAGGTGTCATAATCTTAAATTTTGAGGAGTTTAGAAGCAGACAATATAAACGTTTTGAGACTAAGTCAACAAACATGCTGAGGAATGTCAAGGAGCGCTATTTGACTACAGAATTAGGTTGGATCGTGTAGTTTAGTCTAACGTGCGGCGGATGGATGAGGGTGTAGTTTTGAATGAAATTGCTTCGTTGGCTATAAATACTGAACCAGTTTGTTGTTGCCACTATATTTTTCAAGTAGACTATAAGACGCTGAATATTAAATTATTGGAAAACCTGGGTGTGGGAAATTTGCATAATTTAATTAGTAGGAGCATTGTGTGTTCAATGAGCTAGTATACTTGTTAACTTTATAAATATATAGCTTATATACCTAAATTCGTATATTGCGAGACAAATCCTTTCCTACCTCAGTAGACAAAGTCACACATTCAAAGCAAGAACATGCTGAAGATGGGTGAATTCGATTTTCGGTCTAGTGAACAATAGGAAAAGAGGCTCAGGTTTGGTCAACATTGCATTTCCTTTAAGTCACGATGGTTCTAGCTCTAAAAACATGCAGAATTACGAAGAATTTATATTTTGCGCCTTCAACTTGGATGCAGGGATTTTGTTTATTGGTTCAACTTTGAACTGCAATAGCTTCGAACGTCCGGATGGAATCGTATTGTTCACATGCACGGAGAAACAAAAAACAACTCAAAAATAGGTTCAAAAGCAAATAAAAAGAGTTAACTTTCAATGAATCAAAGGTGTTATCAACGAAAGCTGCATTTTATTTGTTTAATATGTTAACAAATTTATCAAAATATGTCTTTCTCCTCTTCAGTATTTACATTTTCCGTTCCATCTAGTTCATCGAGAAAGGATGCCATTTGTCCATCGTAGATGCTATCTTCCTCTTCGTGTAATGCAGTAATGTGACCCCGTGATACTTCTAAATTCTCTTCTATCGAAACAATTTTCTCTCCAAATTGACATCGAATCGGTTGCATCCCTACCTTTTCGGTTCAGAAAGGATCGACTTGGTTGAGGCAGATTTCATGTATGAACAAGCTGCCACATCATCGTTCAAAAGAGCTTGAATCAAATGGACAGCTTGGAATGATCACAGTACAGTAACATCACAGAAACAGTAATGTAACTCATCGGAAACAGTAATGTTACCCATTACGAATGCTTCCTTTCCTTACTCCTTTCTCATGGGTACTGCTCTATCCCATGATCGCGAGCAATACCATATGGCATAGATCCATAGTCTGGATCTGCGCTACTAAAATCAACTCTTCAAAAGCAGATACAACATTATGGCTACCTGGACAGTACATCGAAACGAAGTTTAAGCAATAAGTAAAGAACCCTAACAAAAATTTCAGCAAAATTTTCTAAAACAATGTTATTAATCAAATGACCACGGCATATGTACTAAGTATTCATTACATAAGATATAACGGGGAAAGGTAGGGACCATCAGGGCACCCAAGTGAAACGATTTGGATGGGGAGCATGGGACTGCCTCCTCCCTTCTGTTAAGGGCTCTTTGACCCCATCTATTGGATTTATTCTGTCAATCGAGGACTCGATTCTCGTGCTGTGAGTGTGAACTTGCTTCTGAAAGGAGATTATCTTTTCTATCTTTGCGGTTTTCCTGTTACTGCTTCTACTTACGAGCCCGCTAAAACGTATTTGGTCCTTTATACAGGATCTCCATGATCACAATCAACAACAGAATCCCGATCAAATTGTTTTTCAGATTATGCCACCTTGCTATAAAAGATAGTAGTATTACATCATCATCATAAAATTCCATCCAATCGGTTGCATTTTACTATTTCAGTATTTGCTCAGTTCTTTCGACTGTTTTTTAAATTTAGTACATTTTGGTCTGCAAAATCTTACTGAATGAGACGTTAGACAGCCCACAGAACAGTATCATTTTCAGCAGTTAATCGCAGTGGCACCGTCGAGATTACGAACAGAGATGTTTCGTGATGATCAGTTCTTGAATTGAGCTTGATCAAAACTCCCATCAAATCTTCCAAATAACATCCATGTTAGCCTTTACATCAGATGCTCCGTCATAGTTCCTGATATGATTATGCTGATTTCGAATAACTCGGGTGACAGTACGGTTCATTAATTCCTGCAAGGAAACACTTGCCTAAACCTCGTTTATTGCAATGCTATTCGGTTTGCATTGTTTTTCACAATCTCTCACTTTTTTTGTAGTAAGGTGTTAAAAAAGAATGTCCATGAGGTAAAGCGGCATTCCTGATTCTATTGTACTGTTCTTTCGTCAATTCATAGTCCAAAAGAAGTGTCAAGACCATTTCTGAACTCATCAATTTCAGAGTTAGAATTTAGGTCTCCAGATTTCAATCCATCAACCACCTCCCAAGTAGCACACCACGATCATAATTAGTTGCAGCAACTTGATTATGACTAACAAAGGCGTATTTATGTTTTCTCAACTAAGTGGCAACATGTGTGCTACTAGGGCTTCTTATCACATTTTTTTATATAAACATACCTTGCGATATCCGAAGCTAGATTCGTGTTGTTCTCGAAACATTCAGCTGCTTTACTTATCGTTCTGTCGTTTGCAGAGATCGAAATTGCGAACCGTTCACATTGTCATCTCTCCTTTTTTGCCGATAATTCATTATGCTTATGCGAAAATATCTCTCTCCAAAATTCAACGAACATATTTTCTCATGCCACATTTTTCACTCACAACATGCTCGTAAAACCTAGATAGTATACGAGGAGCGAAAAATAAGGCCAAACCGGTGCACACTGGTACCGCCATGGACCATCATTATCGAATTATAATGACAGAATAAAACAAGCATGAAGACTGGTGCATTTTCAGGTTTCAAAAGTAAGTGAAAAATATTTATCGGCATCTAGGATTGACTGAAAAAGAAACGATTTATCAGCAACTCATGCTCTCCGAAAATTATAAATCGCCGTTGCATTTCTCGCAAAAACTGCTGTGAGCGTATAATAGTCTCTCGCTTCTCACATTCTTATTTGTTTCTCGAAGCGGGTGAAAAAGGACGTTTCTCTTCTCAAGTAGGCGAAAATTGCGGTCTCTGGTCGTTTGTTACTGTCTTTCATTTTTGTATTCCGAAGCAGTATTCATTCCTTTCTACAAACGAATAAGCCTTAAAATTGTACCTAGCAAAGGGTCACTAATACAAATTCCAAAAAAGAAGTAGTCCCCAAAACTTTTGTCTCCTCGAAAAAAGTCCTCATGCAAAATTTGAGCTCCATCGGACTTCGTTAAGTGGACCAAAGCGGTCAAAAAACTCATGAAAAATCTCCCAAGGGGGTATTGAAAATTTTCGAAATCGTTTTTTTTTATGCCAAATTTCTTATAAATGCACGAAACGTCGAGATCTGGTGTTACCACGATTTTTTTTTAATTGACTTTCTGGGACTTGAACGGAATATGCCTTGAAGGATTTGTATTAAATTGCTGAGATATTCAGGGCAATAGTATTGAAACATTTCCGATATCATCTTTGGCAACTTCTTGAATATTATTTGCGATATTTCATTAGGGTGGTTCACTTATTTTCAATAAGGGTGGTCCTTTTCGTTGAGTTTTTTTTAAATATACAAAATAGTTGAATTTGAATGTACTGTTGAAGATAATAGAATTGACACATGTCTGATACAATCGTAAGCCATTGTCTCATTTAATGTGTGATATTTCATTAGGGTGGCCCACTTATTTTGGGTGGTACTTTAAAAAATAATAGCCCTTATTTACTCCTCAGAAAGTCGATGTTTTTCAAAACATTTTTTTTTTCAAAACATTTTTTTTCGATCTCAACGTTTTTTGCATTTCTAAGACATTTGGCATAAAAAAAATTCGATTTCGGAAATTTTCAATAACCCCCCTTGGGAGATTTCTTATGGGTAAAAAAGTCAAACTTTGACCGCTTCGGGGGTCCACTTAACGAAATCTGAGGGGCAAGGGGACTTTTTTCGAGGAAACAAAAATTTTGGAGACTACTCTTTTTCTAAATTCGATGGTCAAATTTTCCTCATACATGTATGGGATGTATGGGATGTACAGTACTTCCAGTTTTAAGACGGAAATCAGAAAAAAGGTGATGTAAATTCGTAATTTAACAAACAATACACCATTTTTCGGTTTTTGGTTGGTAAATGACTGGACAATGCGTACCTTTGGTATTTCGCGTACCTGCAGGTATAAAATAGATCCTACTGCGATCCTTATCCTCTGGTCCAGTAACTCCTACCTCTACCTCCCCGTGGTGCCGACTAGGGTATGAGTTACCATTGGAAAGATCGGGTAACCAACCCCGGTGACACCTTGGTCATATGTTGACAGGGAAGGGAAGCTGCCCTCTTCAACGGGTGCCGTCTATCTGAGCGTCTTTTCTCCATTTCAGGGGCGGCTCAAAACGGCGTCTGTTCTCCATGTTAGAAGCGGCTGATCATCGCCCTGGTGCCAGCGTGCGTTTCTAAACAGAGCTGTGCACGGTGGTCTTTCGGCGATATAGGGGGTTGGGCAATGTTACAAATCATACAGAAGTTAATACGGACCGGAACAATTGGTAAAGACCTAGGCGATGAAATAAGGGCTACGATAGGAAACTCGGATCGGTTATTGCACGTCACGTCGGAGTGCAGCGACGTGAAGTACAGCATTGACGTGAAGGACATCTCTCACACGAAGTTCCCGAAGAAGGTTCTCTTGCGGCCAACAATCAGTGAGAAGGGGATGTTACAGCTGCTCTTCTTTTCTTCAGGACTTGCCGTCAACAGGGAGGTCATTAAGTAACACCACCCGATGGACGATGTGGTGTCGTGGCCTGATCTGGCTTCGGGGCATTACACGAAGCGGCCGCTGGAGAAAATGGAGCGTTTGGATGAATTGAACAAATCAAGAAAGAAGAATAATCGTTTCCAGATCAAAGTTAAGGTTGTCTACGTTAACATCGCAACACACGCAAATAGCTATAACTTGTTCTCATTTAGGGTCAAATGTTCAAAAAGCACACCTTGACCAACAGTTTTCTTGATCAGGTAAAAGTTCCAGCTGGACTACAAACGTTCAGAGTCCAGAAGGCACCAAATATTAACGACTAGCAGAACTTGGCAGCAAAATCACGAGCACGCACGCTTTGTACGTAAATGCTTAAGAAAAAAACCCTTTTGCATAATGGGTTTTAAATTAAACCTACATAAACCCGGATTTTCAGCAGATTCCATGTCATCAGTTCTACCCTGCAACAGAAAAGTCCGATGTCCCTGAGCGGAAGCAAAATGTCTCGGAATTTACCAAGAAATTCATTCGTTCGTGCGGGATGCGAGGTGCACCATTTGTGACGACTTCAACCAAGAAAGGCCAAATGTATGTAGGATAAGGAAAAACATTTTCTTCCGTTACTGAGGGCGCACATTACCCCCCAGTTTTTTGGCCTGAATTATGATGCCCCTACCCAAACAGCGTAGGAGCGGTATAAGAAAATTATCCAATTATTATTCTCCATTTAGTTGGTTTTAAGAAGATGCACATAACTGTATTCAAATATCAATACCGATTTATACCAACAGCAAGGATGTTACTGGGCCGCTCATAAAGTGTAATAGTGGTTCACAACTAGTTTTTAACTTCACTTGAGAGACGTTGTGTATCGATTTCAACCAACAGAAATTATGCTGTTAGGACTGTATTCGATGAAATCTGGACACACAAAATAGATCACCAAAAATTTTCCTTGAGCCCGATTCTTTTCAAACTTTCTGGAAATAAAGTACTACTAAATGGTTAAATTTTGATATCATTGGTATATTAAACCTCTTCTCCTAACCCAAATGCCCGCACCTTTGCCTTGACCCTTTCATCAAATTTCGGGCAATGATATAACCGACTTGCTTACTTACTTTTCACCACACTTTCTTTAGTTCAAGTTCATTTTCTATCAGTTTTGGAGTTTTAACTAGCTTTGCCTTCATGATTGCCCAAAATTTTTCAATTGGGCGAAGTTCCGGAGTGTTTGGAGGGTTGACGTCTTTTGGTACAAAAAATACATTATTGTCTTTGTACCAGTATAAGACGGACCGGGCATAGTGGCAAGATGCCAAATCCGGCCAAAACAGTGTCGTGCCATCGTGAGATCTCAAGAAGGGCAGAAGTCGTTTTTGGAGGCAATCGTCCTTGTAGATTTGTCCGTTGACGGTCCCAGAGGTGATGAAGGGATGACTCATTTTGCCACGCCAATTTTTTGGCGAATTTCGACAGTTTCTTCTTCCGTACACTCTCCGGAACGGCCAACTTAGAGGTGGCGACGTAGTGTTCCTGCCCTGGCATTTGTTTGGTGTCGGCTTTAATGTAGGTCTCATCGTCCATCACAATGCAGAACGATTTTGTGAGCCCTGTACAGTTTTCTTGCACCAGTTTTGGCCACCGAGTTCTGTTTATCGCTCCGGTTCGGTGCCTTCTGGACCTTGTACACATGTAATCCAGAACGTTTCATTGTTTTCTGCACAAAACAAACTGAAACTTTCGCCTTTTTCGCAACATCCCTGATCGAAATGTTGGGATAAAGCTTAAATTGGTTCAATACCATCCTGGCCTTCTCCGGATTTGATGTGCCACGTTTTTTGCCACTACCATTTTTCCGCTTGGTTGTCTTACGGTCCTTGAACGTTTTGATCACATGAGATACGGTTGAATGTGCGATTCTGAGCTGTTTTCCGATCCATCGATGAGAAGCGTTTGGGGTTTCGAAGTGAGTGCCCAAAATTTGTTGGCGCACTATTTCTTCATTCGAAGCCATCACTGATATCACTCGACCGATTTTCATAAAACTCATTACACAATTGACACAACACAATGAAATACATTCAGTTAAAATTTCAATAATTTTTACCCACACGCTAAAAAGTTACGAACAATTGCGTGTGTCCAAATTTCATCGAATACAGTCTTTAGAAAAACAAATAATATTTTGCACCAAACTTGAGAGTCAATTTATATCGATTTGAAACAACTGTACAGATGCTGAATAATGTCATGGTGGTTATCTTCGCTCGGGAAATAAGATGAAAAAAATAACGCTTGAGAACCTATTGTAACCGATTCAAACCAACAGTTAGGATCAAGGACTTTCACATTAATTTCTAACAATGCATGCTCTTTGAAAATGCACGTTGTGATATCAACCATTCCAAGAATGGATTTGTTCTCTTTCAGTTATATCGCCCAATGATGCCAAACATACGACTTCCCTTAACATAAATCTGCCCAAAAACCCAGGGGTTAATTCGATTCTACGTAAACCGATCGTAAACCGGCTTGTAGACGCGATTCGCCAGAAAACAAAACGCTAATCGCCTATATTTTTTTCCCGATGCCGAACGATGACTCGCACCGCGGGATGATCCGGTTGGATCGAACAACAACAAAACACTATACTCCGCTGAAACGATAAATAGTTGGCCCGACGTACAGGGCCAACACATGACAAATGATCACGTACCCACCCCTACCCCCAATCGACCAACTGATCGCTTCTCGTCTCTCGATTTCACTCTGCAGCGCCAACGAAAAAAAAAACAAATCACTGTTTTCCCAACAGCAAAACGAGTAAATATTTTCTTTAGCAAAAAGCATATGCGGCATAGGCAATGATAGAAAAGCATAATGGCCCGACTAACGACGGCGACGGGAAGATACTAATTTACATCTGTTACAAACGATTTTCATTTCTTACCGAAAAAATATGTGATTTTAAAAAGACACCGACCAATTTCGAGGAGGCGCTTGGCAAGGCGATATATGAAACCACCCATCAAGTCAAAAACGATTGCGAAACATTCACTACGGTCTAGTTTGAGTTCGATTTTAGTGGAAAAAATATCCGCCGGTGAATGGCGGCGTCCCAGAACAGCTGATTACGAGACCGGCGAGAACAGGACACGGAACGCAACGGAAAAAATTAGGTTTAAAAATAAACTGCAATGAAAAAATTGGCACCGAAACCGATGAAGGCGAAACTGCTGCAGTTGATAGTGTTCGAGTCAGTGACGTAGCGAGGGCGAACATCAGTCGGACCTTCTTCGCCAATCGAAACCTGACTTTGGCCCTGGTCTCCCGCGATATTTCATCGAAAAAAGAAGGTTTATTTTTGAATTTCTCGCACACCGAAACGCACCCTAGTGTCCACAAACCACCAACCGAACAAAATAAAAAAATAAATCGAAACTAAGGTTAGAGTTTCACCAACCACTGTTCACCGCACGGATCACTAACCTCTTCATCGGCTCGCACAAGCGGTCGCACCTCGGAGGACCTGCGTATTCCGTTGGTCGTCTTCTTGGACTTGGACTTGCGTCGGATCCAGTCCATGGTGGTTCGTCACACTACTGCAAGCCCAATCCGACGTCCGTGGCTTCGACGACGCCCCCACGCCGACCGACGCCGAAAGAACACTACAGGAACACGCGTGGCGAACGGATCGAACGAGATGGCGAACGCGAATTTTCCCCGTGTGACGGATTGCCGCCCGATATGTTATTCGGAATGGCAGGAATAAGCGACTTCCTCTCGCTTAGAGGGTAGGTAGGCACTACACCGCACAGATTGTGGAGCAAAAACTGCCAAAAATAAAGATTTTCGTACTCTCGTGATAAACAAATTTAGCAAAATGTGAGAGATCGGAGGCCAAGGCGCGGGTGGTGGCAGTGTTTTGGTATTTTGAATTTTTTTCCCTTTTTTTTGCCGAGTTGTCTATCCAACTGGCTCACACTGTCGCGGTTGATCGCTCCATTCCGGTGAGTGATTTTCCTGCAGCTGCTGATGGATGCTGTGTGGGTGCAGTTCGCCCAGTTCGCTTGATCCGCCGCGCATCTTATTCCCATCTGACGTTGGCCGGTTTCATGCGCACGCTGGCGGCAGTTTTGATTTATTGGGAGATGATCGGTGTAATTCATTTTTTATCGAGTTACCTAATTCATGAAAATGTTATTTTGACGTTGGTCCGATTTGTTCAGTGAAAAATTGAACGTTTAGCTTTACCCAAAAAACGACAAGTTCATATTTTTTTTTTGATAATCAGTTAACGAAGGCATCGTGTTAAGAAGATTGGCAACCTTGCTAGAATGAAAAAATACACAGCCGCGATAGCGGTAAACTCAAGTAAAGGGGAAATGGACTCATAGTCGAATTAGCGAAAAAAGCTTACTTCCGTTAGTTGGAAATATTAAATTTTTTTAGTTGCACCACTTAGTTCTAAGAGCGTTAGTTAGTACTTTTGCTGTTTCTCGAATTCATGACTGCAGCTCACGAATCTGGTCACGGATTTTTTCTCCGTGTAAGGGTCAATATTGACCCGGAACAACCCTTTCTAGAATTATGAAATTTCAACCTAGACTCAATGTTTGTGTCCCATTTCAAAGGTTATGGTCTCAAAATGCATTGGTGGTTGAAAAATCTGGTGGCAGTAACATTGGCCACCGGGAATCTGTTACAGCGTGAAGGAGGTTTTCATTTCGCAGTGTGAAAACAATTGCATACAAGTTGTAGAGAATTGCCGGCTTGGGCAAAGTTTCGCAGTAAGTCATTTTTCGTCTTTTGACATTATCATATTATCACATTATCCAGATCATGCCATGGAGATGGCGCTGCAGTCTATTTTTGCCAAATGAGGCGATAGAGTTACCGTCTTCGGCAAAGTTTCTAATTATGCCAATTGTCTACACAATGAATTGAACTACATAATCTGATAATGACAAAACTATCATTATCAGATTATGTAGTTCCGTATCTTGCCGCAGAGATGGCACTGCAGTCTTCTTCTTCAGCAGACCCAGGGAGTCGAAAAATGCTCCTTGTTATGCTCAACAAGCATTAGGGTGTTTAAATGATCAACCTCAAATGGTCGTTACTTCGAATCAATTTGCTTGAAGTTCTTCACTTGTCTTCAATTGCAAGTGGATCGGAAATGGTCATACTTTGTGAAAAGCTGTATCTTGAATGAAACCGCATTCTGATGGGTCCACGTGGTGAAACGTGTTGCAGATGAAAACGATTATTTTGCTTTTGTGGCGCCCCACCACCTGATCATAACGCTCTTTAGGAAGCTGTTTTTGAAGTGAATTGGAAGTGATGCCAAACTAATTCCAATAACTGCATTTGATTACGAGTCAATATCGAAGATTTTCCTTTTTATGGCCCAACAAGCTAGTATCATTTTGTAGGTGGCCATGAGTGAGATCAATCTGATTATAAATATCAAACTGGTCAATCGCCAAAAAATTGATCGATCCGAAAAAGTTAAAACTTTTGCGAAAAGGTGCGAGCTATGGTGTAAAACGTCCCAAAAACGGACGAAGCAAGGTGTCTTGTCGGGCAAAGGGCAAATACAACAAGAAGCAATTTAAAATTGCACAAATTGGATGTTCCAGCAACGTCCAGACATATCGCACGCATTTAATCGCCAAACATCGAATGGGCGAAACCTGAACTGACAAAGTCCCATAAGGAGAACCGTCTCAAATTTGCCATGGACGGGAAGCAGAATGGAAAAATGTGTTTTTTTTTCAGATGAAAAAAAAAAATGAATTTTTACGGACCGGATTGTTTTAGTTGTTATTGACATAATATGAACCAAAAACGCGTCGTCAGATTCAAACAAATTTTTGGGAGTGGATGTTTAATGCCACGCCCAACTTTCTTTTTTTTTGAAGGATAATTTGATCGGGCACATGGAGAAAGACACAACAGAATACAAAATTTGTCAACACGCAGCTGGGATGGTGTACGCAAATGGACGACAATATGACAGTGTTTCCAGTCTCAAGGCCGCAGTTAAAGTGTTGGGCCAAATCAAACATGGCAACACTGCAGTAACTGTCCAATTCGATGGCAAATCCTTTTTTAAGTTATCCGAACCAAAGTGGCTTTACACAATATCAACTCTTGATGAACTTCGAAATTTGTCACCTAAGAGTACTTTATTCCATAATTTCAACGAATCGGCTAAACGAATGTCCCTCCAATTTTTGTGTTTTTACTCCATTATATTAGCAAAATTTGATTTTTTTCAAATATGTTGATCAATGACTGGGAAGAAAATAAACAAGTTGTTTACAAAATCACCAAATATAATCAAATAGTTTATTTATTTTTGCATTTTTTTATTCTAATACTTACACAGCAAGTAATTAAACGCATCCTGGAAAAGTAATTAACCAGTATTTTTCTTAGCAACATTAACATTTGTGGCATATTTGTAATATATTACAAATGTTAAGACGGCCAGGCCCACTGTGTAGCATTGGGGGTAAAAGAAGATTTTAAAATAAACTTTATTTAAATTATCCATTTGCTGAATAAGTTATTCAACGAATATTATAACCGTCCTTCCATCTCGTTGAATAAATTTATGTATTTTTGGAAAGCCAAAGACGAGCTTGTTTTTCAATTCAGAAGTTCCAAAAACAAACAAATGATTTATTTTTTTAAATAAAATATGTAATCAGTTTACACGTAATCTTGTATACAAAACTTTGGTCGTAACACCCGTCAGTGTAAGTGACTTGAGACAAAGTGATTGACTGAATCCGCAAATGCTCATTTTGGTTGGCCGCTTTAAATCTATTGTTCGCACAAGTCTCATCATAAGTCACAAATGAAAGCTTGCATGCAAGCAGCAAAGCAAAAAAGTATGTGGATCTAGCCAAACGTCAAATAGTTTGCTCCCTAACAGAAACCGAGCTCAACCGCCATTAGCACTCGTAAAATGCTGGATAGACTATAGAGTCGCCTCATGGCGATTTCTGGCAGAGCTTGGAGTGAAATAAAAAGAAGACTAGTACAATGTAGAGAACGGCCTTTTGCTGGTCAGAAGCAGCAAACGAAGACAATGCGCATGTACGCGTGAAGGGCTGGCGTATAATTTCAGATGCACTCACCACGTTCTGTACAAAGTTTTGTTATGCTGGTTGCATATCTAATGGGTGGTTTAGCAACGTTAATTTTTGCGCTTATTTTAATTTTTCTGTTTTTACGAATGAACAAGATATTGTCAATAAGGAGACAGCCATGGGTGAGATCTATCTGATTATAACTATTCAACAATAAACTAATTTTCAAATAATACTAAATACGTGCACTTTCAAAGTCATGTGTTTGTCAAACCAACCACTGCTGTTAATAACGTGTTTTATGCAAAAAAAAAAAACATAAAGAAAACCTTAAAAATGGGTTTCAAACATTTTTACCCCAAAAAAGACACTAAATGATAACCATTCAATGTTTAAATGGAATTGTTATGCTGACAATTTGCTCGGCTTTTGAATGAAAAAAAGAACTTTGCTATGTAGCATAACTTTACAGCCTGATTTAAGACTAACATGGACCAATACATTAATAGTTCAATAACTCCGAAAACTTTGAGATTTGACCATATGCGTAGAACAATTTTAATAAAATATTATCTATGGTGCCACCTAAAAATTTTTGCACAAAAGGAACCGAACACCCCTTTTTACATATATGAATTCAAATTTTACAAGTCTGATTTAAAAAGTGATTTTAAACTTTTCTGGGCTGTTTACCTTTATATTCGAGTGATAAGTAGCTAGAACATTCACTCTTTTCCTTTTGACCGAATTCTGAACCATAGCCTCCACCTCCAGAAAATCCTTGATTGAACAACATCGTTGAACAACTTTCCCGAAGGATCGAGCATTTTAGATGGTCGCGATAACGGATAGCGCTATGTAGTGACTGAATTCTGAACTATACTCTCCACCGTCCGGAAGCACTTGACATTTTGAATAAATTTGCTCAAGGTTTGAACATTCTAGGTTATCAGCACTGAGAGACATAATATTATGAACTTACGTCATTCTCGGTGAGTCGATACTTTTTGGGGGTGATGTAACATTCAAGTGTGTGTTGCAATACTTTTCGAAATGAGTCGATACTATTGTATGACTGGTAGTATAGGTCAATAACTTCCCCTTGTCGATGGTGAGAGTGCTTGCCTCATGCTATAGACCTGCATGTTAGACCAAGAAATTGAGCAGTAATGAAAGAATCACATATTCTGCTCATTTATTTCGCTGCCAGGCCGTAGGACGTTTATATCAAGGCACTAACAACAGGTGTGATACTGCCGGAATATGCCGCAACTCACTCTTAGACTTCCAACTTTCAATATAAGGGAATCATTTCTTTTTTGTGGCAACTTATGTTGTTAATTATCCATTTATTTTATGGAACGAATAATCAAATTACCTGTTTTTCTCATAACTGAATGTTATCGCAAAATTTTCCAAAAGGATTTGAATTTTTTGATCACTGACTGTTCGAAGCACATAGTCACAGAAAAATGTTGCTTAAGACTGAGAATGACACGTTAAATTTCGGACACTTTTATGTCAGTGTAGAGTTTGAGTTCTTTCACAAATCGCTTAAACGTTTCACTTATATGACAGCTGAAGCTCTCCACTTTGTTTCGTGGTACAACATGTTTACATTCTTGTTACATTCAGTAAAATAGCGTCGTATCAAGTGGAAGAGCGCAAACGCATTTTGTACGAACGGCAGTCACGAATATGCAGAACGAAGCAAATATAATAAAAGGGGACGGGCCACAATTTAAAAATCAGACACTGGCAATAAAGCAAAATTATTTTGAAAAAGAAGAAGACATTCGCTACCCGATTCCTACGATCGTGTTAGGGAAAACAAACGTTATCAACCTGTTGGTATGCCACTGCATGGCAGCAAAAGTAGGTCCATTTTCAATTGAAAAATTGAACTACTTTATACTAATGGAACTTCTTTCAAATTTCAATGCGAAAAATTATTGAGTTTTTGGATCAAATGGCGTATGAATGAAGTCATTCTGTTTGGTCGAACGAGAGGTATAAGCTTTCAAAACCTTTTCACTTTTGCGTAACGCTCTCATTTTTTACAATTTTGGAATGCCACCCGGTATAGAAAAGAGAAACATTAGAAACAGTTAAAAACTGGCGGAGGATACTTATAAAATAATTGGTAGTGAAGAATCAGAGTCAGAAGTAGAAGACTAAAAGGCGAAGACTAAAAGACGAAAACTTAGGGAAACAAGTTGATTGCAAAGAAGAATATTAA
>JASCZW010013977.1:0-24109 GCA_034211315.2 Aedes japonicus | reverse complement strand
ACAAATCCCCGGCCTTTTTGTCGGTACGTCCCGCATGGTGATTTCGGAAAAGTTCCGGTAGAGAAAGATGGGACAAATTCGCGAAGAAGTACCTGTTGTGGCAGGCGATCTGCGAGTACGGACGGTACAGCAAGCCGTTCGTTACAACCGGCACCTTTCCTTCGCTCTCACCGTGGTCCCACGCTGTTCTGGCCGGATCTCGGTTCGTGACATTACGCCAAGTCTGTTATGGATTGGTACGAAGCGAGGGTCGTTAATGTGGTCCCGAAGGAGGCGAACCCGCCAAATATACCAGAACTTCGTCCGATCGAAAAATTTTGGGCGATAATGAAGAAGAAGTTGAAGAAAAAGCGGAAAAACATTCAAAACCGATGAATCTTTGAAGAAAACTGGGAGAAATTGTGTAAGGAAGAATGACAAAATCTCGCCCAAGATCTCATGAGCAGTGTTAAGAGAAATGTACGAGCATTCAACTTGGGGGAGGAAATTCAATAAATAAATTATGCCAAAACATAGCTAATACATAGTTATTTAATCCCTGAAAATTTGAGAAGTATCCGATTTAAATTAATTTTTGGTGATCATTTTTGTGTGTCTCATTTTTTCCGAGTCCAGTCTTTAAAGGAGGAGATCTCGCATTTAGAGAAGAAGGAACGAAATTAATCCTACAAGATAACAGATGGGTAGATGAGTCTTTGTCCTGACACAAAGATGGCGCCACTAGAAATAAATCCATATGATTTTCAGTTAGAAGTAGTTTGACGCTGTTCAACAGGAATTAAGCAGAATTTTTGCTTCGATATGTGACAATGGGTGAAACATGGCTCTATCACTCCACTCCAGAGTCCAATCGACAGTCAGCGGAGTAGACTGCACGCGACGACCTAATCCAAAGCGTGGAAAGGCGCAACAGTCGGCTGGCAAGGTCATGGCGCCCATATTTTGGGATGCACATGGAACAACTTTAACCGACTATCTTGAAAATGGAAAACTACCAACAGCGACTATTTTTATAAAGCGTTATTAGAGCATTTGAAGAGCAAAATCGCCACATTTGAAGAAGAAGAAGAATAAAAATAAGAAGAAGGAGAAGAAATGTTGTTTCACCAAGACAAAGCACCGTGTCACAAATCAATGAAAACGATGGCGAAATTGCATGATTCGGGTTTAGAATTGCTTGCCCACCCTAGCAACGAAAATAACAAGCTGGTATCATATTGGTTACAAGTTATGTTATCTCAGATATCGTTTTGATGTTATAGCATAACAAATTTAGTTATCACCGTTGGCTAATTTTGTTATCATATTTTATCATTTTAAACAATAAAATGTTTGACGAACGTTACTAGTTGAATTCAAAACTTTAAATATTACCAGCCTGTTTGAACAAGGTACTATGCCTTCTATAAAAATAATTCTTTCAGATATTAGCGTTAGAAATTGATTTCAAAACTGATAGGTTAAGGGATGTAATGTTAGCCCAGCTCCTTTATTCGGCCTATGTCATGAGTTCAGCGATAATCAACAAAATGATGTTGCTATCAAGACTACTGACTTAATTCGAAGCATTTTAGACATTATTAATCAATTTACTGTTGTTCACTTCCGTGGCATTAACGATTCCTCAACTTTTTAGACATCATGATTTCACTGGTTAAGCTGAACAGATTATCTCCTCGATCTTCAAATGTTCTAAGTTTGGCTAAATTGCACCAATTCACCTAGAAATACAGCATAGATGTACAGATAATAGTCATACGTTATTAACTAACTGTTTACATAGATAAAATAACAATGATCCAACAAGAAAACGGTGGACCCAATGTTAAGGACATATTTTTTCCATTGTTCCCAACTATGGCCTGTTGATTAAATAACTTAGTGAAATTGTTATTATTGGTAAAATTTTCAATAGAAATGTAAGAGTTTTGGTTGTGTATTTTCCAAATGGCTCACCTGAACACAAACCAAAGGAACAAAACCTGTACAAATTAAATTCATTATGTTTTCATTATCGAAGGGCCGATCTGTCAAATGTGAAAATCTCTTAAGTATTTCAAAGTAGTTCTACTTTAGTTTATTTTGTGAAATTTTATGCCAGGTAAAGTGCACAAAACTAGCAATGCCTAGAATAAAAAAAATAAGGAAGAAAACCGTACGAAGACTGCATTTAATTAAAAAAAAATCGGTCGAATGGGACGAAGTTGCATCCATGAATAGACCCATTTTGATGCTCGCGGACAAACATTAAATCCATATCCTTCGAATGTTTCTGACATTATAAAATGAGTTGTGTAGCTTTTCATGATACATAGTACCAAATCTCTTATTCAACATATATTAGCAAGTTTTTAACTAGCAAAATATTACTAACAGCTAAAATACTTCATGAGTTGCAATAAAAAATGTAATCGTTCGTTACATATTAGGCTGAGTTAAAGGACACATACCCTAACATGATTTGAAACCATTTCAATAAATTTGTTTGCAAAACAGAATTTGTTATCAAAATGCTCACAGTGATAATAAAATAAACTATACTTATGAAGATGAAATATGTCAGAAGCAGATAATTCCCATCTACATGAGAGGCTCTAGGAGTGGACAGTTAATTTATTGCTAGAACGGATAAAAATGAAGAGAAAGTATTGATAGTGCCGTATAGGGTAACGGTAGGCCTTGAAATTGAAAGATACAAGTTTCAAAACGAGCGGAGGGCATTTAAACGGTATCCGATCAGGTACATAATCTTTTACCACGCTACCCAATGCAGGGTAGGCAAAGGGTATATCATATATTCTGCACACTGCCACGTCGTAGAACGTTTATATAAAGGCACTAACATCAGGTGTGATACTGGCGGAATATGCCGCAATTCACTCTTAAAGTTCTTACTTTCAATCAAAGCGAAAGGACTAAAAGTACACTTTTCATTTTCGTACCAACTTATGTTGTTGTTTATCCATTTGTTTTATGGAATGAATAAATTCCTGGTTTGTTCATAGTACAGTGAGTGATTGTATTTGCAAAATTTTCGAGAAGAGTGAAAGTTTTGATCATGGTAAATATCTGACTGTTCGAAATGAAGCTCATAGTCACACAAGTGTTTCTTTAGCCTGACGATGACTGGCATGTACATCATAGATAGGACGGAGAAGACCCGTTTAGGAAACACAATTTGAAGCAGTAGTTTCAACCATTCCATGTAGTTTATTTTAGCAACAGTGTTTAGTTGATCTTAAACAATATCATGTTGTTTTTTTAATGATAACCATTATAACAAAGTTTGGTTACGTTACAATCCAGCCACGTTAAAGTTCATTGTTTATGAGGGGTTGAATGCGAGGCGATGAGATTGAGTAGGAAAATTTATCCTTCATTCCCAAAAATAAATAAATAGAAAAGAGGCCTTCCTTGCATTGGGTAGCTTAGTAAAGGGTTGTATCTTTCAATATCAAAGCCTGCCGGTACCCTATACGGAACTATCAATACACTTTCTCTTCATTTCTGTTCGTTACTGTCCACTTCTAGAGCCTCGCATTGACATGAAAAATTATCTGCTTCTGGATCTGCTTCTTAAAATTTCATCAAAGATCGTTACTCCGCGCATTGGAGATTACAAAAACAACAATCCAAGTCTAGAAAAGAGGCGCAATTTAAAAATTAACCCACTAGATAGGAAATGGCTTCTCAATTAAGCACACTATATGAATCTCAACTATATTTTGGATACGAGACACATATAACAAGGCAACTAGAATTGTACTCTAAAAGGATCCACAGTGCATTGCTGCGCATATTTGCAATTCTACACATGGTGCGCATCACTTCGATTGCTTTGCTTCAATCACAATCGATCGCATCGTTTCTGAATTATTCGTTTACATCGTTGCCAATGTGATTCATGTAGCGATCGAAGTGCTGCCAAATCAATCAGAATCAGCCCCTTTTTTCTTTGTGACCTTCTTTACCGACTTGCTCCGTCATCACCAGGAAATCACCTTCATGCGAGTGAGGAATCACATATAAGAAAGAAAAACAAATAATAGAGCAAGTCATTCTATGAGCACAGACGCTCACGCATAACGAAAGCAGAGCCTCCCGGAGCAGGAGCGAATAACTGGATAGCTGGCCTTGTATTTATGAGCTCAGATTAAGAGGTAAAATACCTGAGGATAATACCATAAAATTGTTCTCGCAATGTTATGCGAATACCACATTGAGGTAAGACAATACCAAAATAGTACCTCTCAGGTATTCCCAGGTATCCAAAATAACAAGTTTTGGTATTGGAGAGATATTTTACTTGCAAATCTTAGGTATTTTGCTTAGGTATTTTACCTCTTAATCTGAGCTCTTTAGTACCAAGGTCAGTTATCAAGATCAAAATTAGATTAGCTGCTCGGGCTACTACCCGGTCATTTAAAAATAGTGATGGTAGTGTGTTCAGCTTAACCAGTAAATTTATGACGGATGTTAAGGAAATCAAGAATCTCCTGAAAATGTATCATCAATGAATTATAGCTCAATTGCTTCAAAATAAATGGAACATCAAGATATCAACACGATGTTGTCATTTTTTGCTGAATAAATGACATTGGGTATGTGCCCCTTATCTCAGCCTAATATGCATGGATCGATTACATTTTTTATTATAACTCATGAAGTATTTTAGTTGGAAGCGATATTTAGCTAGTTATACCCTGGATTAGAATCGTTTAATTAGATCATTTTTAATCATTTTTTAAAGTTAGAAACATGCGAGGGATATGGATGAATGTCAGCTTATAAGTATCAAATTGGTTCTAGTCATGGATGCAACTTCGTCTCATTCGACCGATTTTGTATTAAATGCAGTCTTCATGCAGTTTTTTTTCTTGATTTTATGATTGAAATGCCAGCTATATTCGCTTTGTTTTGTTCCATTGGCATTGGTTTGTGTTAAGATGAGCCATTTGTTAAATATACAACCGAAACTTATACACTTCCATTGAAGTTTTTATCAACAACAACATTCCCTCTAAGTTGTCCAGACAACAGGCCATAGTTAGGAACAAAGAAAAAAATATGTCCCTTACATTGGATCCACGGTTTTCCTGTTAATCATTGTTATTTTATCTGTGTGAACTGGTAGTTCCTAACGTGTGACTAATTTTCTGTACATCTGGGCTTATTTGATTAATTGTTTCAATTGAACCAAATTTAGAGCATATGAAGATTATGGAGATAATCTGTTCAGCTTAACCAGTGAAAACATGATGTTCAAAAAGTTAAAAAAAAAAATCGAAAATTACACGGAACAGAACAGTAAATTAATTATTTATGTCTGAATTGCTTCGAATTAAATCGGTCATCATGATAGCAACATAATTTTGTTGATTATAGCTGAAATAATTACATATTGGGTACATAGGCAGAATGAAGGAGCTGGGCTAACATTACATCCTATACAGTTAGTCCCCAAATTGAACATACACTTTACCCTTCTCGTTTATATTAAACTGCTTGTGTTAAATAGTAATATTTTTAAATATTCTATAGTAGTAATTAAACTTGAAAATAAACATTAAATAAATACAGATGTAGCTCTTCAAGATCATAATATAAATGAATAAACAATATAACTGTAACCGTTGGTTCCAAGTTGTTTCCTTTTTGGCTTAACCACAAGGCCAATTTTGTAATCCGTTTCCTTTCCGTTCTTTTGAACCGGTACAAAAGGACGTAGTGACGATGGCTCTATTCTACTAAGATACCTAGTCTACAATAAAGGTTAAGCTATTATGAATTCATGTTTTTTTTATGGTATGATTTTGATTCGTTTGTTGTTGGACCACAGCGTCCTAAGGCGCTTTTTGGTTCGGACCCAGAGTTCGTGGACCTATACATGCGCCATCTCTTTTTGGCTATTGTGCACGCGGTGCATTTTCGGTGGCAACAGCTCGTTGAGGCCCGCCAGCTCTTGGCAGACAAACGGGGTAGGGAGAAATTTTCCTCCAGCCTGCCTGCGTACGGTTACCGCACATATGATCGAGTAGAGTACCGGAGTGCCGACACCCTCAACCCCGCAACTTTAGTTCGGCCATTCTACATCCGAGATAACCCGACAACTACGGGATCCCTTTCTGGTGGAAGTTAGTTGCTATGTGACTGCGGCGGCCAGTACATCGCACGTCAGCCGCGTGCCCCCAGTTTTACCTGACTTCAGAAAGACCCTGCGCAGGTAAGTTATTCATGGCCATGATACACACACAATACAACATTCACACACACAGCACCGAGACGCAAAAAATGAATACAAATTAAAATGAGTTTAAGATAAATTTCCTTTCTTTAATCTTTTATACTACCTGAGCCATGTGGTAAAATAAGTTCACCCGGGTGTACGTTTCGCTTTGCCTCTACGTTGATTGAGCATACCTTCTTTCCACTTTTTAATACACTTTTAAATCTGTGGTCATCAGTTTGCGTTTACCAAGCAACCGTTCAAAATTCCTCTGAGAATTGCACTCATGCTAAAACAGATTAGTCGGGTAACACAACACACGACCAGTGGTCTCTCAATGACGAGAGTGGCGCATAAGCCACTGCGTTTCCGGCAATTTTCCATTGCGAAGGCAACGAACGGTTACAATATAAGATGAAAAGAATAAGATATCAGAAATAAGAAAAAAAAAACAAATGAGAAATAAGAAATAAAATATAAATAATAAGAAAAAGAAATAAGAAATAGAAAATAAGCAATACAAGAAATAAGAAATAAGAAACAAAAACTAAAAACTAAGAAATAAGAAATAAGAAAGAATGAACAAGAAATAATAAATAATAAATATGAAATAAGAAATAAGGAATAAGAAATAAGATATAAAATATATAAAATAAGATATGAGAAATTAAAACTCAGAAACAAGAAATCGCAGTTTGGCATTGCCTGGATAATGATGCCTCCAGAGCACGGCTATTGGATACCCTAGTGGCCCAGGTAGACAACCTTCCGAGAGGTAAGAGATGTGTTGGGAATGCGTGATCTTCCCTACAGCAAGCGATTTACGAAATCCTTTGTTTCCTCTGATCTAAGAGTGTAACGTCATCCCTCCTCCTTCCACTCTAGTAAATTCTCTGCCATTGTGTCCCAGTTGTGTCATCCTTTGTTCCCGTGCTACTTGTACCTGCCCAGCTAGCTGTGGTCACCATCTGCAGCTTAGTTCCTGAAAGGACTACAGCGACCGGATCCGAGATCCGAGATCCGAGATCCGAAAATCTGAAATCCGAAATCTGAAATAACCAAAATCCGGATCAGTTAAGAAATCAGAAATGCAAAATCCGAAATCCGAAATCCGAAACCTGAAATCCGAAATCTGAAATCCGAAATCCGTAATCTGATATCTGAATTTTGAAATCCGAAATCCGAAATCTGAAATTTGAAATCCAAAATCTGACATCTGAATTTTGAAATCCGAAATCCGCAATCCGAAATCCGGATCAGTTAAAAGAAATCAGAAATTATAAATTGTACAGATAAAAAGTGAGAAAAATATGAAAAACAAAAAGTGAGGAAATATGGAGTCACTGACTATTGTAAAATGAGGATTCACGGTCACTCACAGTCTCAGTCATTTGGTTCATTGCTCCATTTCCCTAAAGAAGATCAATCACAGCCCGTATAATTAAAAACGATTCGATATATATTAGAAACTACATTTTAACAAGGTTACATCATATACTCTCAACATTAACTCATATGGTTTATTGGCATTAAAAAGTTATATATTATTGGATTGTATAACAACCTTTTGGCAAAAAGTAGAAAATTAGCATTCTTCCATTCGGTTGTAATTACCATTCTTCCATTCTGCTCTTCCATATGCTGCCTTTTACCATCTGTCATATTGTCGAAACAAAGGTAAACTTGTAGTTGTCAACGATAGAGGTTATTGTCGTAACAATAAAGGAAATCATCAACGTTTATGGAAATTATCCATAATTGGTTTGTAATTATGCGGGTGAGTATTAACCATGGAGAGTAAAATGTGATATCAATTTAAGCATAACTAGGGACAGCTTAAGAAAACAAGCTGGTTTTATGTGATTATTGGTATCTGGTGATTTTTGTTTATGAAATCCCTCTTATTAATAATAATTCGAATGCACTAAAGCTGAATAAATTTAGGACTACGGATCCATCTCCAATACAGATTACGCAAATACAGACCAGTTCGTCGAAACTATTTAGGAATGTGGCCAGAGGACATTCGAACCTGCCGAGAACACACACCCGGAAGATGTAAATTATAATTGATATGATCGATGTTCATCAACCTAAAAGAACAGAAATAAGCGAAGACGATAAAGTTGAGTTTCACATTGTTTTTATGCAACTTGCATTTGTTGCAATTAAAAAAACACTGTACAGCCACTGCATATTTGTCAAACAAACTCAACAGAACCAATTAGTGCGAGCAGACGTGTACATTAATCACGAAATAAACGATGAATCAAGACAACAACAATGCATTGTGAATTCCAACTTTGAAACAAGTTCTGATAACGCGAGGGGTAGGTAACTATTAAGTATCAACCATTTGAGATTTTCAACGATGACTAAGATTCTTAGAAAAACAAAATTAAAAAGTCACAATCAAAAACAAGTTTCGTGTCGTGATGATTTTTTTATTTAAAGTTCTCATTAAAAGATTCCATGTGATTTTTTTTTATCACATTTGATCACTTTTGAGTCTCTTTGTTTGCAGAGATTATTATCGATGTCATGATGATAACAGCTAGCTCATATAATTTACGTGTGTGTCACTGATTCGCAGTTTAAAATAGTTGTTAGCTAATTTAAACTAAGTCTTATAAGTATTAAACCGAAACACAAATTCCTCAACAATTCCTCTAGACAAGCTCCGTTTCGTTCGCCCAGGTCAATAAGATAATTGGCCCGTTTTCGTTGTCAGCTACCGTGTTTTACCCGCTGAACGACTGAGAACCGGCATTGGCAGCCGACCCACTGAATCCACCGAATCCAGGGAATCCACCAGCACCACCGGAGAAGCTCTGGGCCCCAGCGTTGGCAGCACTGCCACTGAATCCTGAGTCGGAAAATCAAATTAATTTCCGGATAATCAACTCTAAGCAAGGTCTTCAATTTTACCTGGGAATCCGAATCCACCACCCTGGCTGAAGGATTGCGAGGCTGCATTGGCAGAACTTCCAGACAAACCGCCTCCAAATCCACCGAACCCGCTGTTGAAGCTCTGGGCAGCAGCGTTGGCAGCACTGCCGCTAAATTGAGCTGCACGAGCCACTCGGGTCAATGGCATTTCCACCGGGACCAAGTAGGCAACTGCAATTCAAGAAATCGATAGCATTTGTTTACAACCATACACAACACATTCTTTTTCGATTATTTTCAGATGCACTAGTCACTTAAATCCATTCCTGCACTCACTTTGATAGGGGGCACAATTGGCCATTACCACAATGGTAGCCAGAACAGCAACTGCAAGGATGGTCTTCATTTTGAATTTGTTGGTTTTTGTTGAGTTTTCACACAAGGTCGCGAAGGAGGCGGATGCTTGATCTGCACGCTATCAGTTGCAAGTTGACAATGATATTGGAGCATCTTGAGCCTTGGTGCTTTATATATCGAAAGGTGGAAAATTCGTGCCAGAGCTTAAGACAATACCAGTTTCAGTATGTGGCGGCTGATGGTTATTTCTTCGGTATGATAATAAAACTGTCCCCTCCTTTCGAAGTGAACTGAACTTTTTGGATATTGGTTCCAAATTGGTGACTTGTTTTTTGGACAGGTGAATGGGGAAGAGTGGTGAAAAGGGGAAGCGCCAACGGGGTGTTGTGGTGCGTATGGATTTCCGAGTTGAGGATTTTTTTTTTCGTTGGAAGTGCGAATCGATTTCATCAATGTTTGCTGAAATTATTTACCGAGCTAAGTGATTTTTATTTAGGTTGAAATTTGGAGATTTGGAGTGACTTGATGTCTCACTTCAGTTTGGGGGTTTTTTGAATTACACACAGTGTACCAAGAGGGGACATCGACGATGAGGATGATTGACGTGAGCTTGTGATTGTTTGCTGCAGGTGCCATTTTATGGGGCTCGTTCAAGAGCAGTCATTTACATTGGTACATTAAATTGCTTGCAATTAAATTTGCTGAAAGAGGTGTTTTATGACTTGTTTTAAATTACAGGTCAGATTCAATTAGCGCTGAGTGTAATAAAATTTGACTAATTATGTAATTAAGATCTTAATCGGTTGATTTTGTGAACGTTCACAAGATAAAGATACGAATTCTACACATTTGTCTACATCAAAATCATCAACTGCAAAAAAACCCCAATTGATAGCCTGTTGAATATGTAAAACATTGTAATTTGCTATCGCATTAGAATGTTAAACTTTATAGAGCGTATATTGTAGCTGTATCTCCTTCACTAATAGAGTTCTAGCTTCTAGCTGCATTCATATTGGGATGCATTTTAGCAATAAGTATATTTTTTGGGATGTGCTAGGTCGTCCTAGCTGCCCTGGAGCTCAGAACTTAAGATCTACAGTTGTAACAGTACCTTTATTCGCTTTACAATGTTATGATATATATTCAAAACTATTCAATAAATTCCCTGGAAGACCAACAAACATAATGAGATAATCTTGGGATATTAATGCCAAACAAACTAACTTAGCTTTGTACAACCCATAAAGCTACTGTTACAATTATAGACCTTAAGTTCTGAATGACCTGATAATAACAAGATTATTATATGATTTCTGTGAACGTTTCAGAATTTTCATTGAATATGTTTGAATAGTTATCATAGTTTTGAATAGCCCAAGAGGCTGCGGTTACTACTGTGAATCTTATGTTCTGAACTCCAGACAGTTTTTTTTTATTAACGTGAATATCCCAAGATAATCTGATAATGGCTGGTGACCTTACAGAAAACTCACTTAAATTGTTCAAATACATATTGTTACTTTGTTTAGCCCAGAAAGCTACAGTTATAGCTGTTGGTTTTTAGTTTCGGGAGTTTCGGGATAATTTGGTTGACCTAGAAGATTACCTCATAATGTTTGTTGGTCTTCCGAAGATATTCAATGAATATGTTTCAATACACAGCGTAGCTTTGCATAGTTACGCTTTTGTTGCAACTGTAGGTCCTATGTTCTAATCTCAAGGTTAGTTTGGAAGACCCAGAACATGTCATATTGCTATATAATGTCTGTTGACCTTTAAGAATATTATTGAATTGAATTATTGAATGAAAAAAAACTATTGAATATTTATGGTAACTTTGTATTGCCTAAAAATTACTGTTACAGCTGTAGAACTTATGTTTTGAACATGACGACAGTTTGGATGACCTATAATATCCCAAGATTGTCGCATTATGCCTGTTGGCCTTCTCCACTATTCAATGAACATTAGGCTGATGCAAATTTCGAAATGTTTGCTCCCCTAAGCTTAATTTTACTATTTTTGTATAAAATTTACATGTCAGGTATCTTCGGCATTTTGATAGTTGGCAACTTACACTATATGAATCTTAATTAGATTTGGTTAAAGGAATATCAAGTATCTGTACCTGTGGCTTGAAAAGCAGCATTTTCATAGCTTCCGGGACTGTCAACCAAGAAACTTACGTGAAAGAGTGTTTGAATAAACGTCTGCTGCCTTTCCTGAAGAAACACGGTTGTTCCGTACTGTTTTGGCCGGATTTGGCATCTTGCCATTACGGTAAAAAGGCCATGGAGTGGTACGCCGCCAACAACGTGCAGGTGGTTCCCAAGGACAAGAACCCTCCCAACACACCAGAGCTCCGCCCAATTGAGAAATACTGGGCTATTGTCAAGCGGAACCTAAAGAAGACCAAAAAAACTGCTAAGGACGAGCAGCAGTTCAAGGCAAACTGGCTTTCTGCGGCGAAGAAGGTGGACAAGGTGGCTGTACAAAATCTGATGGCAAGGGTCAAGCGTAAGGCCCGGCAATTCGGATTTGGAAAAGCGGAAGCCTAACTGAATATTTTTCATGAATTTTATACTAATTGAACTTGAAAAAGAAATTTAATTTGATTTTTTAAATAAACGATTTCACCGATTTACACGCGTTTTCCCTTGACCAAATTTTGACCGTATCACCTTTTACAATCATTAATTCGATGTACCATCCCAACCATTTAAAGGAATAGTTTGAAAACTCTGGTCATTGTTCGTTTCTGGTAATTATTCATTAAAGCCAATAGGTGTCAAATTGTCAGTTTTATGAAAACCAACACAGCTTCTTTACAACGGTCTTAAAACTTTGTTTTATAAAATTCCTTATTAAATTCCACGATATCACAGTGAAGTTTAACAGCTGTGGCCATTTGGCCCTATGATGGTTTTGATGGCAGCCAATAATTTTTTTGAAGGTTCTCAAGTGGTCATGACATCTTTCACTAGAACATTTTCAAAATCTTTTGGTCTTATAAAGGTTTTATTTATTTGTTTTGACAACCGTCTACAGAGTGGGCCACTTTGTACACATTTTGGCTTTAAAGATGCATAGAGGAGGTGTTGGTGGACAAAACAGTTCTGAATGTAGTTTTATCAACAAAGCCGGGAAGAGTGCTATACGGCTGGAACAAAACTGAAATTGTCACTTGGGAATGCCTCGTAAAGCATTTAAAACCAAGTAGATGTATCGTGTTGTGTTCAATCGAAGAAAGCAAATGTCATTGTTTCGTGCTGTTGTACCACAACCTTAAACAGATAACGCTGTAAGACTCTCTCATTTGAATTCATCTACACAAATGGAATTGTTTACGATGTCTAATCAACTACTTTAATAAAAAGGGTATTTTCACGTTCAAGACCTCCCGTTTGATATACTTACGCATTCAATACGATTTGTTTCTGTAAATATGCTTGTATATCCTGTCTTTATAAATAAAGTTGTAGCATCAGTCAAGCGCAATAAGTTCAATATATTTTGGAATTCAAGCTCTGGAATGCTGCTTCACCTGAATATTATTCTCTATAAGTAATTTTGCAATTTCTTTGCAGTAAAAGGCCCAACCAAGATGACCGACTGTCCGTTTGGTTTATCACGGCGAAGCAAAGCTATTTGTTGCGCGGCTGGCAGCTTTATTAGTTTTTAGAAAACTTTGTTCGTCTGTATGTTCTTCGATCAACTTTAAGGAATTTTTGTAGCCACTTCAGAAGAAACTGGACCATTTCAGGTGAGATTATTACGAACAATCCACGTGCATTAGACCCAGGATTAAATGTAACTGAACTGAGCAGCTGAATCCCTAAGTCCTATCAAAACTTACTTCAAAACCAGAAACTAGCAAAAGGAATCGAAGAAGAAGAAGAAGAAGAAAACCAGTTGTTTTTTTTATGTTATTCTCGTTCGTCTCGCAACATAGATTGTTGTCAATATGCAAATCGCATATTCTTACGACATTTGTTGATAAAATAAACTGTCATAGTCATGCAACAAATATCCAATTCTTCTTATGTCCGTTCTTATATAAATATGCAGACAAATTATGTTTTTGGTGATTATGTTGTAGGGGAAACGTACCGATATTGGTCATGAGACCATTTTGTACACGGTTTGACAATATTTCACGTTTCTCCTAGTTTGGAGATCTTAAAATGCGCACCACCTGGTGACTCGATTCCTACAATACATTTAGCTATATAAATCGAAACCTTGACTCCAGCTTGGAAAACCAAAGTGTTTATCAAATAAGCAATGAGGCCCCACAAAGAAAGAAAAAATATGCTGTTTGACACAGAAACGTTAATGTTTTGGTTTCTCAACTAGAAGATGATGAAAAAATGAGTATATCATTGAAAATACTGTTGTTTCTAAATCTCAAAAACAAAATAGCTACAAAGACATTTTAGAGTAATAATGTAACGTGAAATTAATAAAACAATGAATAAATCTGCAATGTTGGAAAAAACCTGTTCGGTAAATGTTTGTTGCTGCAATCAAAGAAATGTGATAAATTTTCTCTCACCACCCAGTCTTATATTCTCAGGCTTACCTTACCTTACCAATCAGACTAAGGTCGGCGTGGCCTCTGCTGTACACAGAAGTTGTCTCCATTCTATTCGATCCATGGCTGTCACTCGCCAGCCTCGCTGTCTGCGGAGGGTCCGCAGGTCGCCTTCTACTTGATCCACCTTGCTCGTTGCGCGCCTCTTCTTCTTGTACCTGTCGGTTCGTTTTCGAGAACCATTTTCACAAGGCTGTCGTCCGACATTCTTACGACATGCCCAGCCCATCGTAGTCGACCGATGTCTTGTAGATGGTGTACAACTTGGGTAGGTTCGTCCGCAGCAACTGGTTGCATTGCGATCTTAGCGTCCTTCGGAGTCCAAAGTAGGCACGATTACCAGCCATAATGCGCCTTTTTATTTCTCTGCTGGTGTCATTATCGGCGGTCACCAATGAGCCCAGGTACACGAATTCGTCTACTACCTCGATTTCATCACCGTCGATCTGAACTCGTGCTAGGAGGCTAACATTGTCTTCTCGTGAGCCTCTTCCCTTCATGTATTTTGTTTTCGACGCATTAATCACAAGCCCAATCCTACCAGCTTCAGCCTTAAGTCTGACGTACGTTTCCGCCATCGTCTCAAAGTTACGTGCTACGATATCAACGTCTCGGCGAAGCCAAATAGTTGGACGACTTCCTGAAACGAGCCACTCGTATCTATCAGCTCTTGAATCACACTTCCAGTGCAATGTTAACAACAAACACGACAATCCATCACCTTGCCGTAACCCTCTCCGAGATTCAGGGATCAAGAGCGTCCCTGATACTCGGACGAAACACATCACTCGATCCATCGTTGCTTTGATCAACCGCGTTGATCCTGTCCTACCGGAACATCCATAATCGTGCATGATTTGCCGCGAACTCGCTTCGATCACTGGTCGACAGGCGGCGCATGCAGCGTATGTTGGGAGAGGCAGCGCTCGGTAGCGTGATCGCACGATAATTGCAGCAATCCAGCTTGTCGCCCTTTTTATAGATGGGACACACTCCATCCAATCCTCCGGTAAACATTCCTCCTCCCAAATCTTGGTAATTACCCAGTGCAGCGCTCGGGCTAGTGCTTCACCACAGTATTTTAATCGCTCGCTTGGGAGTTGGTCAACACCAGCGGCTTTGTTGTTTTTCAACCGACCAATTTCCTCCTCAACTTCCTGAAGGGTTGAGGTCGGGGTCCTGTCATCTTCTGCGCGTGTTCCTAGATTTATTACCGAGCCACTTTCGTTCGCTGTAACATTACCGTTCAGGTGCTCGTCGAAGTACTGCTATATTCTCAGACATTCTTCTCTTTTCACTGAGCGAGTAATAGCGCTATAACCCTAAGCCGTATTTGGCTATGACTATACTAAATCCCAACAATTTAAAGAGAAATGGAGCATCACTTAACCTTTTTATACAAGATGCTCCCAACGACCGTTTTTGATAAATTTTTGTTCTGTACACCAAACAGGGCATTCTGTATAACTATGCTCTCCGACTATTTACTTTACCTTTCCTTCGATATCGACTGAAGGCTACGTGGGTTCACCGTATCTTTTTAAGGTAGATACCAAATCCTTCCTATCTCCAACGATTGCATGGACCTGGCCAGGTGAGCGATCAAGGAGTCGCTTTGATCTAATCTAACACAAACGCAGCCAGTACGAGAAAGCATCCTGGAAATAATTGGGTTAGATAACACCCAATTTTTTTTTTTGTTAATATTGATGCTTGCAGCATATCAAAGACATGATACAAACGTCAAAGCGGCCAGGCCTACTGCGTTGCATTTACCGCAAAAGATGATTCTGTAAAATGTGTTGGATTCAAATGAATCGATTTGAAGCACAATGCATTTTGTGAATCTACAGGGGAGGAAGGATGCGTGGACATACCGTACCATACGCTCCGTGAGCGATCGAGGAGTCGCTTTGTGGAGTTTATTGCGTGAAGAAACGTATCAGTATCTGGCTCCGTTTCATGAAGACATGCAATGTCTTCAACGAATTATTCCTCATCAGCTTCATGCAAACATCAATGCTAATGCTAATGCTAAATCAACGAAAATACTGTTAAGTTCATCGCTTTTCGAGCCTAGAACCACTCTTGATTGAACATCAAAAGAGTTGCATCGAAACGAAGAAGCGTTTTTTTATGAAAAGTGACTTACTTGTAAATAAAATACGTAAAAAAACATATCAAATGCCTTATGATAGAAGGGTTAGACGTATTGAAAAAAAAATACATAAAAAAGCGGAAAATGAGATGAAATATTAGTAATTTCCATTTAATTCCAATTACCTTAAATGCTAAACTTGTCAGATACGCGTATTTCGTGTACAATGTGCAGACTTCTTCAGTGTCGTGTACTAATACTCGACAGTCGAGTAAGTACACGACACTCAAGAAGTCTGTACAGCGTATCTGTGAAGATAAGTAATAAAGGTAGTTGGAATTAAATAGAAATTACTAATCTTTCTCCTCATTTTCTAGTTACAGGTATTCGACTACAAAGCTAACACTCTCCAGGATTCATAAAAAAGCAGTTGAGGTTTCATTCTACTGAGAATTGAGTGAAATTCAAATGAAAACAACAATAAACAATTATTGATCAGCATTTCGGATGAATTGTTGGAAGCATTGTTTTTCTTCTTTTTCTTTTTTCTAAGAAGAGCTGTCAACTTGATCTGCCATCTTTTTCCACTACTTCTGCAAATCAGATGGTTTTATGATTGTTATTCCACGTTTCTTCAGTTTGTTTTTGGTTATTGCGCAATATCTATATAAATAACATACATGAGTTGGGGTTTCCTTTGTCACGATTTAACTCGCGAGCGGAAGGACCGATCGGCGTGAAATTTTGTATGCAGAGATTTTTGGGGCCGGAGAATAATCTTATGATGGTTTGAGACCCCTCCCTTTACTGAAAAGGAGGGCTCCCATACAAATGAAACACACATTTCTACACAACTCGAGAACTAATCAAGCAAAAGAAACCAAATTTAGCATGAGTGAGTTTTTGAAGGCAAAAAAGGTTTTTATGGTAGCTTGAGAACCCTCCCCGTCATAAAAGGGGGGGCTCCCATACAAATAAAACACAATATTCTGCATAACTCGGGAACTAATCAAGCAAACGGAACCAAATTTAGCATGTGGTGGTTTTTTAAGACAAAAAATGTTTCTATGTTGGTTTGAGACCCCTTCCCATTCTGAAGGGGGGGGGGGGGGTGGATGGCAGGTCTCCGATACAAATGAAATACACTATTCTGCATGACTCGAGAACTAATCAAGCAAATGGAACCAAATTTAGTATGTGGTGGTTTTTGAAGACAAAAAATTGTTCTATGTTGATTTGAGACCCCTCCCCTTTCTGAAAGGGGGGGAACCTATTCAAATGAAATGCAAATCCTTGCATAACTCGAGAACTAATAAGAGAAATGGAACCAAATTTCTTATATGAAAGTTTTTGAAGGAGGGAAATGTTTCTATGGTGATTTGAGACTCTTCCGTCATATGAGGAGGAAGGGGGGAGGGGGTGCTCTCAAACAAATGAAACCCAAATTTCTGCATAACTCGAGAACTAATCAAGCAAATGGAACCAAAATTGGTATGAGTGAGTTTTTGAAGGCAAGAAATGTTTTTGTGGTAATTTAAGACCTCTCCTCACTCTGAAAAGGGGGGCTCCCATACATACGAAACACAAATTTAAACCAAACATGAGAACTATCCCTACCGCTATGCAAATTTGTATGCAGGGGTTTTTGGGTCCGGGAAAGGATCTTATTATAGTTCGACACCCCTCCCGCCTTTAGAAAGGGGGGCTCCCATGCAAATGAAAAACTATTTTCTGCATAACTCAGGAAGTAATCAAACAAATGGAACCATATATGGCATGTGGAGGGTTTGTAGGCAAGAAATGTTTCTACGGTGGTTTGAGACCCCAAGCAAAAGAAACCAAATTTAGTGTGAAGTTTTAAAGGCAAGAAAGGTTTCTATGATGGTTTCAGATTCCTCTTCGCCCTGAAAGGGGGGGCTCCTATACAAATGAAATACAATATTCTGTATAACTCGAGAACTAATCAAGCAAATTGAACCAAATCTGGCATGTGGAGGTTTTTGTAGATGAATACTGTTTCAATGCTAATTTGAGACCCCTCCATTTTCGGAAGGGGGGGGGGCTCCCATACAAATGAAACACAAATTTATGCATAACTCGAGAACTTATCAAGAAAATGGAACCAAATTTGGCATATGGAGGATTTTGAAGGAGAGAAATGTTTCTATGATGATTTGAGACCCCTTCGCCTTCTAAAAGAGGGAGGGATCTCCCATATAAATGAAACTCAAATTTTTGCATAACTCGAGAACTAAGCCAGCAAATGGAACCAAATTTGGCATATGGAGGTTTATGAAGGAGAGATATGTTTTTATGGTCATTGAGACTCTTCCGCCTTCTCAAGAGGGTGGGGGGGGGCCTCAAACAAATGAAACGCAAATTTCTGCATAACTCGAGAACTAATAAAGCAAATGGAATCAAATTTGGCATGTGGATTTTTTTAAAGGTCAGACATATTTCTATGGTGGTTTGAGACCCCTTTGCTTTCTGAAAGGGGGGTTTCTGATTTGAAACGCAATTTTCTGCATAACTCGAGAACTATTCAAGTAAATGAAACCACATTTGGCATGTGGGGGTGTTGGAAACAGGATTTTTATTTATATTAAAATGAATTTCTGTCTGACTGTCTGTCTGACCGATCGGAGTGAAAATATGTACGCAGGTATTTTTGGGGCTGGGGAAGGTTCTTATGATTGTTTGAGACCGCTTCCCCCTTCCGGCTCGCATACAAATGAAACACAAATTTCTGCATAGCTTGAGAACTAATCAAGCAAATGGAATCAAAAATGGTATGCGGGGTTTTTTGAATGCAAGAAATGTTTCTATGGTGAATTCAAACACAAATTTCAACCAATCCTGAGAATTATCCAGGTAAATAAGCCACAAACTGTGTATTGTCTGGGTAAGAAGAATGTTCTGATAGAAGTATGAACTCAAAAAAAAAACTCATTAAAAAAAAGCGTCAGTTCTATGTAATGTTCATTCATTTAGTTGCAGGCGTAGCAACGCTCGCACCGGGATCAGCTAGTTTTTAGTTAAAAATGACATTTGCCAGCATTTGTTCAGCATTCTTGCGCGGCGTTTGGCAATCAGGTACTGTTTCAGAGTCCTGTTGGGGTGCTTGCTGGCATGGTAAGACTCTACGTCAACAGACTCGTCGGAGTGTGCTGTACACCTTTCTTCCAAATCATGCAAGGCGATCCAAGGATTGTTCCGGATTGACTTACGGACTTTCTCTCGTATTTTTTGATCCTATGTTCCACTTCTACGATTGTTTTGATTCATGCGATCCAGTGATAGTATTTCCCATAATTCTTCGGCACGGTATTTACTGTCGATTTTGGAATTAAAGATACTTTGCGGTCATTCCTCCCAAGCACGTCGGATTTTCAACGTTAGTGTACAAAATTTGTTCCCGTCCCCTTTGATCCATCTTTGATAGCTTTTTGAATGTGAGTATTAAAATTGAACCTATCCTTCCGAAACATTGCGCTGTCATTGTCTTCTCGTTATGGATAATAGAGGCACCACAGTATATAGAAAATGAAGCAGTCAAATTCTAAGTGGAGCAAGCCTTAGATCAACTGCTATATGGACATAAGTCAGCAAATATAAATTACTTACAAATATTTAGCTGCACAACGCAGAGGAAATTCAGTGAAATGTTGCTTTTAATTCTGGCGTTTTAACAAGCAAAAGACTCAGCACTGATCAACGATGAGTAGCATTTTCAGTTATGCTCATTGAAATTATCTGTTCAGTTTGCTGTAGAGTGTAGGACTGTATGCATTATGAAAAAAGAACAAAGTGAAAACAACACCAGCCTGTCAACCTATCAGCGTGGCCTGCTTTGATCATTACCTAAATCAATCATTTGGGCCTTGGGTTTTGATAATAAACAAAACTAGGTCTGCATACAATTCCTGAAAATTGCAACTTTTCCCAAAGCCAAGAATTAATGTAATAATCAAAAGCATTATATTTTTTTATAATTTCTAAAAATACCGATGAAACACGACATCGTCTGAAAATTTGATCAGAACACAACAAACATACATTATTATTCCAGCAGTTCCACGCAAAAACATATAATCAAGGAACCGGTTACTCGAGATCAAAGAATCGTGTCATCTAAGAGGCAACCAATCTTTCGATTCCCTTTACAATCTTTGCTATTCTCTACACATCCAGTATCCAGAGCAACCGGACGCTATGCAGGGTGTTGCCTCATCACCATAACTATACCTACCTACGCCTTCGTTTCGGCCTGTTTGTTGTTTTTTCGCAGTTTGTTCATCTTTCATGCTTGACCAGCCGCATACAAGATAATATGCAAACCGGTTCCCAAACAAATAAAAAAATATATAAAGACCTGTCTTATACGAGACGGGATGTCCGTCGTAGTCGTTGTTATCATCTTCGACGCTAAAAAAAAAAATCACCGCAGCATCTTTCCTCAGACGATGGAGGAGTAGTTTTATGCTTGGGGTTTTCCCCCAGGTTTACCTTTCCCCGTCGAATCCAGCCGCATCCGATGCAATCAACATGAATATATTAAATCTACGGTTAGGAAAAACCCTACTCATTGGGATGTCCACAGCCACAGCCGCCACTTCCTAAATGAATACGACACACGAATCAAATCAATTTTAGAGATAATTTAATATGTTTTGTAACAGGTTTTTTTTCGACCGACAGTTCCGTTGTGGTGAATCGCAAGCAAAGACCTTCGTTTCGGGATTTACATACGTTACTATTTCCAAGCTGATAATGCTTTTATTAGGGGCAATTTCCAATTATGGCGATCCTATGTTTCTGAACCAAATGAATAGTTGGATGCAAATTTGAAGCTACTGATGAATTGTTTCAACTCACCGGCTAAGTGATTTAGCCTACTATGTTTACCGTCTAGCAGGTCTGATTGAAACCTAACTTGTTTGGGTAAACCAGGAGATTACAAACAACGCAGTTTTTATTTTATTTTAGCTGACGAAGCTGGGGTCCTCGAGCATAGCAGCAAGAGAAGCTGAAAGCTTTTTGTGCCAATAAAATTAGGATTTATCGCTTTAAACAATTTATCGCTCGGCCTATTGTTGAACAGCAATGGTCTAGTTCAAGTCCCATAACCCTATGGAGCAAAAAATTAATTTGCATATCATACTGCTTTCATCGGTTGAAAGTGACGACAGAGAGGACAAACGAAATACGATTATTGAAAGTTTCCAAAGTAATCCGGTTTTCCCTTCCGAGCGATTGCAAAATGTGAGATGTTATCCGGCGTTCGGAGACGAATGCTAAATTGATGTGTGTTTTAGAGTGTGCCCCTGAAGCTGAAGCCGGTGAAAAATAAGTGTTTTTAGGCGTTTATTACGTTCAAACACCATTGCTGGTATTTGCGATTTTGTAATGTTGTTGACTGTTCAACACTAAGCAAAAGAGCGAAAACTTGAAAAACTTCTTTTTGAAAGGTACGAAAAAAATACGATGAATACATCGTGGAAATCGCCGATCTTTTCAGCCTTAATAATATAGTGATTTCCTGAATTTGTTGATTTGGTCAGGCACAAATTAGGAGTCACACAACTTGGGTCAATGTATCAAGAGAAGGTTATATTTAAGTTTATACAGAATTATAAATTCCTAATTTTACACGTGATTGAATCTCCCTTTGACTTAAAGGAAGAGACGCAATTTAACAAATCATGTAAAATAAGGCGTATTCTAATCCTAGCTCATCACTCACGAAAAAGTGCGTTGATTGAAATTAATTTTGTCTGTATGTAATTTAGATGTGTGTAATTTAGATATAAGTTTGAGTCGCAAACTTATATCTAAATTGATACTTTAGTCTCATAGCATTCAAATTTACACAACTTTACAAAACATTTACATTTACAAAACTCGCCTGGGCGTGAATCGTTTAATTTCAAGTGGGTTGAATAGCGAAGTAGTGAGATTAATATAAGAGTTTTTACGCTTGTTCATCAACGTTTGTGTATGTTGAAAATTAATAAAAATTAAAGATTCTTGACACACTTAGAAAATATCACGTAAACTTAAGCCTGCTTGAATGCATATAAAATTAAAAAGTAAGTCATGAAACATACACGCAAAAAAACCGAAGTACACTGAAAGTTAATTTTAGTTTATATTACAAAATCGAAAGTAATACACACAAATCCATTCGTTGTTTTCTGCAACGAAACTGATTCGTTCTTTTTATGAAGATACATTCGTAATTAATGGCACGCGCAAATGTCAAAAGCACGAAGCTTTTGTTGACACAGAAAGAACATTCGTACATTGTACGGAAACAATACAAAGAGCTAAGGATATTTGGTCACAAATTAAAAAGAAACGTCTCTCTGGTGGTTTCATGAAGGACTGACAGATCTACTTTATCGACTCAAAATGTAATTGACAAAAAAGCGCAGCCACGTGGAGTTGTCCAGTGTTTTTTTAATGTTTCTGACATGGGGTTCGAACCTGAATATTAGGAAAGTGCTGATTCTGAATCCTTGGTTGATCTCACTAGACCACGCTGAGTCGTGAGAACATGTTTGATTAATGAGCATGCACCCATACCAGCAGGAACACCATCTAGCATGAGTACGGTATAAAAGATAAACAGCGATTGGCTGGTCATTACGAAGTTCCTTTCGTGCATTTTACAAAAAGGTGTAATGATAGCATTTCACCAGATAAAAAGCATTATGAATGTTTCATACAATATACGAGACATTTGTCCTATGTACAAACTCTATGTTTACGAAACGTGTGAAAGCTACTTTACGAAAATAAATTTTCAGTATAGAAACTATCATTTCGAGGGTTAAATTAAGCGCAAACACCAACAATTTTCACCTGACTAAACATGCGTTTGATTTTACCATGCCTGCGATTAGATCGAGCATGGTGCGGTTGATATCAAAATGAGGTCTGTCAAATATACCACAAATATTGAAGGTTGTACCATAAACGTAGTAAATTTTACTAAAATTTCATGGCAGATTTGAAAATAGGCATAGTCGGGTAAAATGGTAATTTTTACTACAAGATGTGTTTCAAAGTAGAACCATTGTTTTATGCTCGAATAGTTAATATAATGTTAAATACGTCTTATGCTTTATCAGAAAAAAAATACAAACATCATTTTAAGGACTGTATCGTTAACTATGAGTACACCTAAAATTGCTGTATTAAAATATGTTTTATTTATGTTGCAACTCAAATTCATTTACATTGTTTATTGACCATCTGAAAAGCCCAATACATCAGTATTCATTTAATTTTTTGTAGATCTGGCCAGCTCTCGCACCTTCTTCTTGATGTTCCCCATGAGGTTTTGCACAACCGTTCCGTCGATGGCTTTGCTTACGTTTACCCAGTCTTTTTTTTAATTTGATGATGTCATCTGCTCCTCTAGCCTTCTTGCGCAGCTTTCCTTTTATCAAAGCCCAAAATTTCTCAATGGGCCTTATTTACGGACAATTTGGAGGATTCATCGCCTTTTCCACAAATTGGACATTGTTCTCTTCATACCAGTCGAAGATGGCACGGCACGCCCATAGTGCCAGGATGCCAAATCAGGCCAAAACAGTGTCGAACCTTTTGTGTTTTCGGATTAGTGGCAGAATTCGTTTCTGCAGGAGTTCCTTCCGGTAAATTTTGGCGTTCATATTTGCGGTAGTTGAAAACAGGTGTCGATTTCATACCGCACAGGCAAATTGCTTGCAAAACCAACACCAACACCGCAAAAAATCGATTTCTCCGAATTTGGGATTTCCGTTCCGCACTTCACGGTGTAAAACTGTGCCCCTAGAAGTGCCCTGTAGTCCAATTTGACATACGTCTCAACATCCATGATAATGCACATTTTCGCTCAAAACGTCGTCGTACAGCTTTCGAGCCCAAGTTTTCACGGAACTCGCCTGAATTTGGC
>JASCZW010013976.1:0-24069 GCA_034211315.2 Aedes japonicus | reverse complement strand
GCATGTATTAAGGAAGTAACACTTTGAGCGTATACACCGATATTTCAGTATGGCTCGGTTATCGGGTGTGAAAAAGGGAATATTCATATTGAAAAGGTTAAATCACTTGATGCGCCAAAGCTGTAGTCCAAACCACTTGATGGAAAACGAGTTCAAATTTTGTCCACATTACTTTCTGTACATATTTAGGCTAGTAGTGAATTTTAAAGTATGTTATATAAATTTTTCTTGAAGTAGATATAGGGGATTTTTGAAATTGATGTGTCCAAAAACGATTTTTTTTCACGATACATATGTTATGAAAACTTGCGAATTTATAAAATCTTATCAACGATAAAATGTTGCGCCACATAAGGGTCTCATACACCGATTATACCGTTGTATAATATTGACAACTGACAAAGCTGCAGAAGGTCGAACATGGATGTTTTTTCGGAAGCAAAAATTTGCACGCTTTTTGCTACCGAGTGTACTACTTTAATCGAAACACTGAGTGGAAGCTTGATTTCACCGGAAATTTCTTAAGCTTCAGTAAAACAGCAGCCAGGATTGGACCAGCGTTCAGACGAACGCTCTAGGAGTTTGGTAACTGAACAAAAGTACAGGAAAACTAGACAGAAAATAGGGTGGGGAGAAGACGCATATGGTTTCGTCATATCGTTGCGTGACATAGCGTCTTTGCTTCGGATAGAGATGGAACAAATCGTTTTAGCTATCTTATTCCACCAGGTCTTCATCTGGATTGAGCGTTCCTTGACGAACCTTTCCCTTCGCCTCGAGTCTCCTCTTCATGGATTGCCCAGTAGTTCTCAATAGGGCGGAACTGGCGGCAGTTGGGTGGCGTTAAGGTTTTCGGAACAAACCCGGACCCCTTTCTTCTGCATACCATTCTCGAACGACTTTGCTGTAATGACAGCCTGCCAAATCTGGCACAAACATTACGATGGATGGTCGTGGGACTCGAATGAACGAAAGCGAGTTCGTTTTTTGGAGACACTCTTTTTGGCATAGTTCCGGATCGTTCATTGGTTCTTATTTGCTTGTGACGAAAACCTTTCGTTTTTGCCGCGAAGCTGCAAATGCCCTTCCAAATCCATGAATTTTCGTGCAAATTTGCATCGGCTTTAAAAACAACTTCAAATTTGGCTGGTAACATCCCCCGAGCCGTTGCCGCGGTAAAATTTTTGACCTGGTTTACGGTTGCAGTCAGCTGCATGACACAGGTTTCAATCGTCCATCAGGAAGACACCGTCGAGACGATGGTCAGCAACCTGGTCGGCATAGCTTCAGTATTTGGCCACACTATACGAGTTTTATGGTCCGGATTTGGCTGTTTGCCATGGGCAGCGCTGGCCAGATCACGGTCCGATCAGAGTGATTCCTCTTAATCGTCCTCAGAATCCCACCGCACGCAGCTTCCGGTCGACAGTTCCACTCCGGACGATTGGCTGGAGGCTTCGAGATCGCGCCGTCAATGGTTCCCTTTATGCCTTTTGATACCGGGCGCCATACGGCATTTCTGGGCAATTTCAGCTGTTTACGCTAGCCTAGATGCAGACGAGACGACGATTTTCCGGAAGAACTGCGCACAAATAATTTTCCCTTCTTTCGGCTTCCCATGTTGATTCGTTAAGGCAAAGCAGCAGTTCGATTTTGGCGGAATGTCAAAATCACATGCGCTGAAGCTGACAAAATTCCCGACACGTGGGCCCCGGAAGAACTTCCAAATCTGTCCACCAGCGAGCGCTACGCCAACATGAGCAAAGTTTGTTCCAATTTTTCTATTCCCATTTTCTCTCACCAAAAATCTTTCCTTGGGAGTAACAGGATGCAAACTAACCCGCATTTAGTCGCTGTGGTCCTGGAAACTTGATATCATCACCATTGGTGCACTATTTTTGTAGCTCTCCATGTCATTTGAGGGTGGGTCACATGATGGGTTGCATCCAAACTCAGATCTGGCCGGCTTTCCCGGGATGGTCTGGAACATGAACACGGATGTAGCCAACGTGGTTGTGGAGCTCTTCATATCATCATCATTGGACCTATTTTTGAATTCTCGCGTGTAATTTTGAGGTTCTCTGCACAATGGGTCTTTTGATACAATCCAGAAATTGGCCACTTTTCGGGGGGTATTTCCGGAACTAGTTAACCGATTTCAATAAATTCAGAAGCGACATAATCGGCCAGCAGTGCACTTTCATTATCGGCAGGGTTGTTTCGATTCCAGAATCGGTTCAGTAGTTGCTTATGAAACACGGTGGTTAGAAATTCTGTTAGCCACACACATACAATTACACACACACACATTCACACACAGCAGAGTAAAATCTAACGAGGATGAGTTCGTTGTATATAACACTCGGCCTTGGATCAAAAGTCAGTTCCTAAGATATATACTTCATGGTAAGAGAGATGTTTGTATTTGTCAATTTTACGGGTTTCCCAGATATTCCAGGACTCTGGCCTCCTGGAAGCGTATTTGCACAAATTTGCGCAAGATAAAATAAAAATTGTCGGAAAGCTGGTAAAAAAATCTTCAAAACAAGCCTATTGTGTAGTATGTGCGCATGTGTGCTCATATTTTAAAACCTAGTTGAGGTTTTTTCCGATTCTCCATACACTTTATGTGGGATTTTAAAATCACGACCACATATGACCTAAACTTTGAAAAATTGTAGAGAGCGCAATTTTTATTCAATCTGCATGAAATTTTGAAAAAAGAATTTTCATCAATATGTTTATTGTAAAATAATGAATTTAATTTTTCGCCTAGATTCACTGTGCAGCGCGGATTTCGTGAATTTCACAGGATTTCAAGAATTGGGCGCGGATTTGTTCGTAAAATTCGTTCTGGCACGGATTTGGCGCGGGTTCGTTCAACACCATTTTGATAGAGCAAAAATAAGTTAAGTCAATTAACAAAATGAGTGAACCAGATATCCTTTTAAAACATTCTCTGAAATGAGAACATTGGGGATCCAGACGTATTTCTGATGCGAGAGGTTCAGAAATTTTTTCACTAATCCAAGCATTTGATGCCGGAGAACCGAGCTAGAGCTCAAAGTACGAGACAAAGCATTTCAATAATCGTAAAATATTTGTGAATTGCACCCCTTTTTTCTTGAGAATGATATAACCAGATTTTGTTATCAGAGACTTGATTTAGAAGGGCCAGCTAAATGTTTGAGGCAATCTTGCATGAGAAACAAGGCGGAAACAAAAGGACAAAAGTTTAATTAGTGAAGTCTCAGATAAAGATGAGATAAGAAAAGAGGAAAGTAGAAACCAGATCAAAAAGCAAGCAGAAGGAAGTTGAGAATGCAGAAGGAAAGCAAAGAAGATAGTTTTGACCAGATGGAAAAGAAATGATGGACAACGACGATCCAATAATCCAGCAACATCGATTTCCTGAAAAAGTTCTTTCGACTCAAAGATAAAATTGGAGGAACAATCGAAGCGGGAGGAACAATCAAGGAAGAGAAAAATTAGCTCAAATGCAGGCCAGTAGAGAACAGTTACATGTTTTGACGTACATTTTAAATAGACAAGTACCGAACTTTGAAGAAAAATAATCATCGATATATGACATGCTCTACTAATCAGTTGTGTTCAAGTGCTTTCGTCACTCACTCATACGTCCTGTGCGCCTTCAAAGATGCATTGGGCCAGCATGGATTACATCTTAGGCTGTTGGTTGTTATTGTTTGGACATTTTTGGGGTTGGTTTGATAAACGATTCTAGTAAATTATTTATACAAAAGACCAATTTTCGATTTGAACCGGTTTGTATCGATGGTACAAACAGCCACATTGAACCGCCATGAACCAGCAGTGAGGATGCTGTTGGGGCCACTCAAAAGTGTGATGGTGGTTGTTCATTGGTAGAACAAAGCAATTTTTAACTACGCTTAAGAGACGCTTTTGTCCGATTTAAACCAAAAAGTAAGGACGATGTTGAGCATTCTCATGAGCATATTGAGCTCCTATGGTTTGCTAGTCTGTGATCGATCAATGTCACTAAGAAGTAGTGAATTATTCTCAATGTACAACTTCTGATGTCCTCATTTAGAGATCTAGTAGAGAACAGTATGCTGACTCCTAGAAAGGCTAACTATACATAATACTGCACCCCGACAATAAGTAAATGTATCTAAGGAAAGGCATTGATTTTAGTTTTTGTAGGTTACATCTTGATAGTCGAGCCAATAGATACTAAAACTGTATTTTGATGTTAGTTTCCTTACATAAAATGTTATCCAAAATAAAAGCGGATTGCTTTTATAAAATCAGTATCAAACAGCAAATAGTGACCATGGCAACAGTAAAATGTGCAAAGGTTAGTTTTGTAAAATATCAGTAGATTTTGATGGAATCGTGGAATTGCGATTTATGGTGGGGAACGTGCTCAATCTGCGGAACCACACAACTCTAAGCTTTAAACACCTCTACAACACTTTTTGCATTTCACATCAACCGGAATGTGATCATATATAATAGATACGAATGTTTGTAGTATTTTCATTGACATAAATATAACTATTATATAAATATTCCATGGAAATGCGAGGCACCATCAGGGCACCCGATTGAAGAACTCTGGATGTGAGAGTGGAGTATCAACTCTCCATTGTTAACAGTTTGTGAATAGAGGGCGAGCTCTTCTCTCGCCCATTGGGGCATCCTCATGTTAGATAGCTGCTCTTTGTCCAATTATTCAATTTTGTTGTAGGAAGGAGATTCTTTATATCCCTATGGAAACGTATAAGTGCTGTTGCCTATCGATCCATCCTACCCGTTTTGCAATGGTATGATTGTGAAACAATCAGTGCTCATTAAAGCTGTGTTACAGTCTAACAGCAAGAATGTTGCACGTGCTACAATGGGCGGCTACATCGTACGAGAGGATTTGATCCAATCAGCTATACATACCAAAATTATCATTAAGTCTTTTTGAAGTTATCAGGGATTTTTCCAAATGAAAAATCACGGAAACGTACTAAAGATCATTCTATAATAATCCGGAATGCTCAAGCATGGCTCTCCAATTAAAAATCTGTCCGACCATATTCTCGTAGCATCGTAGAAGAAATCGAAATTAAGTTGTTGTGGACCTACTTTTAAAGCGTCCCAGAACAAATTCTGTATAAGCACCACCAAACCACTATGGAATTCTCCTAGAACAGCTCTATAGGTTCCCATAATTATTCTAGAAACGTCCCAGAACAATCCTGGGAGCATTCCGGAACAACTTCTGGAAACATCGCAAGACTACTCTGGAAATATTTCAAAACTACTCTGGAATCATCTGCTAAAAATATCTAGATGTATACCTTTTACCATTCTGAAAGGATCCCAGAACAATTATAAAAGCATACTGAAAATAATCTAGAAGAGAACTCCGGAACAGTTCCCTAAATTCTGGGCAGGAACCACGATATTACTCTGGAAATGTTTTTTGAACTTAATTGAAAAGTATCCCATAAAATTTAAATAGTCCAACCTAGAAATTACTCTGGAAGCATCAAAATCCTAGTTTAAAAGCATCCATGACAGACTTCTTGGATGGACTATCTGAAATCATATCAAAATAATACAAAAATACTCCATAAAAAAAAGCTGAAGGACATTAATTGAAAAATGCTGGAAATATCTAAAGCTACTAACATCTCCAGAACAACTTTGAAAACATCCTAGAACATTTTGACAAGTATCCCAAATCAATTTTCATGGCACACACATTTTTTTCCTTCTTTTCTTCTTTAGCACTTCAAGCTTACCGACTGTTCACAATTCGCTGATTGCTTGATCTTGATCGATCGATGGCTGTACCTCGCCAGCCTCTGCTGCTTGCGAAGAGTCCGCAGGTCGCCTTCTGCTGGATCGATCCACCTTGTTCGTTGCACGCCTCTTTTTCTTGTACTCGTCGGTTCGGTTTAGAGAATTTTAACTGAGCTGGCGTTCGACATTCTTACGACATTCCCAGCCCATCGTAGTTGACCGATTTTAGCAATGTGTACGATGGGAGGTTCTCCCAGCAACTTACGCAATTCGTGGTTGATTCACCTCCTCCACGTTTCGCCTTCCATCTGCACTCCACCGTAGATCGTACGCACCACCGTCCAGACATTAAGGGCGCGTTGGTCCTCCACTAGCAATGTCCATGTTTCGTGGCCGTAGAGAACAACCGGTCTAATTAATGGTCGACAAAGTAGTCACGATTGTCGAGGCATAATGTGCTCGTACCTCTCTGCTGTTGTCGTTATCGGCGGTCACCAATGAGCCCAGATACACGAATTCGTCACCGGTGATTTGAACTCGTAGTGGGAGGCTATCATTGTCTTCTCGTGAGCCTCTTCCTTGCATGTATTTTGTTTTCAACACATTAATCACAAGCCCAATCCTACCAGCTTCAACCTTAAGTCTGATGTACGTTTCCGCCATCGTCTCAAAGTTGTGTGCTACGGTTTCAACGTCATCGGCGAAGCCAGATAGTTGGACAGACTTCCTGAAGATCGTATCATTCATGTCTATCCCAGCTCTTCTAATGACACTCTCCAATGCAATGTTAAACAACAAACACGAAAATCCATCACCTTGCAGTAACACTCTCCGAGATTCGAAGGGACTCTAGAGTGTCCTTGATACTCAGACAACACACATCACTCGATCCATCATTGCTTTGACCAACCGCGTCAGTTTTTCCGGAAATCCATGTTCGTTCAGATGCAGTCACGAACAACTCGAAAAAGTTTTCAAAATAACTAAGGAAGTATCCAAGAACAATCCTGGAAGTATCCTCTTAGACTTTTACTGTATGTAAGTATCCCATAACTACTTTGGAAGCATTCTTAAACTACTATAGTTAACCTATAGGTCCAGAGTAATTTGGGATGATTCTAGCGTTGTTCCGAGTTGATTTAAAATCACTAGAATCATTTTAAAATTTCTCTGTAAGGATCTCAAACCTATTCTGGAGGCATCTTTGGTGAAGGCATTCCAAAATCTATTACACTGGAAGCTTCACAAATACTTCTTTAGATGCAACTGAGACCCATTCCGGAAGCATTTCAGAATAAATTTGAAAACAATAATTGTAATGCATTAAAATTGATGGACTAATTTCGGATGGCCATGAAAAAAGAACTACTAAAGATAATTCTACGGAACTCATTTTCCCTAAATACAAGGGATATTACGCATTCTACAAAAATGCTTCTACGCCTTGCCGGGTGGCCTTACGGTAGTTAGCCGAGACCTTACTCTAGTATCACACTTGTTTCAAATCAGTTAAAATAACTTCAATGTAACTCAATTAAGTCACCGCACACTTGTTGCAAATCAGTTGAATAAACTTCAATGTGACAAATTAAGTCACAATCAAGTTGCTGCAACCAATTATGACGGTTTTGTGTTAATTGGGTAGACATGGCCTTTAAAAAGATGGATGTCAGTATGTTCTTAATCTCTTTCGTTGCCGTGGCGATCGAAATGACTACGAAAGTATCTGGGTAGATACTCCGGTTGGGTGCCCAAAAATTGTATCCATCGCCGCCCGTCTTCGGTATAACGTTCATGTTCAACAGGTCGATCTCCTCCAGTGGTCTCTAAGCATAATGGGCCGAGGCCAGCTCCAAAAAAACAGCCAGGCCAAAAAACCAGATCTTGTTTCCCCTGATGCTTCTTGGTGAAGGCAGTAACTTCCGGCAGAAACTTCGTACTATATATCTCGCAAGCCCCGAAGGAAAGGACAGCGTCCTCGATATTCTCTGAACCTGATCGTCCGCTACAGCAAGACTTTCTTCGGAAACTTGGTTTGAAAGATATATTTGACGTCAACGTTTAGCTCTTGTTGGCCAATCAGAATGTTCCTGTTCCCTGTCAGTGGTTTCCGTCCAGCGGCAAGTAGGGCTCGGCATCAAGTGCCTTTGCCTTCTGTTCAGACACAGGCCGGCTTCCACATAACAATGTCCACCAAGCCCGGGCACTTTTTTCAACTTTTGGCCGGTTTCACCAAGCTTTCGGCCCAAGGCGCGGAATGAATGAAGCTACCTTCCCCTCGGTCTTCCTCTTAAGTTTAGGCTGACCTTTACAGTCGTGCAGCACTGTCGGAAGGCAGAACCAGCCAGGCCTTTCTCCAGAATGAAGAGGATGTTGTAAATACCGAATCGGCTAAATCCGGCGGACACAAAGTGCTTCGCGATGTCCAGCTTCTTCGCGCCGGATAGAGCTGGCAGTATAAACAAACAATCGAACGTAATTTGCTGTGATTGGATTGGTGAATTCACTACCAGGTGGCAGGGCGAATTGCATGACAAACCGCTAAGATTGCTGCATTTTAGATACGTTACGCATACACTCAGTAGCAAAAAAAAAAGCCGAGCAAAATTTTGTTTGCAAAAAACTCCATGTTCTACCTCCTGTAACTTTGTCAATTATCAATATTTTTGGCTGAAAATTTGACAACATTATCAACAATGTATATACTTTTTGTGACAAAATTTCATGTTGATTAAATTAATAAATTTGAAGTTATCATAACATATGTGAAAAAAGTCATTTTTGGACAAAGCAATTTCAAAAATCCGTATTTCTGTGAAAAATTTAGGTAGCATATTAAAAGTTTCTCTCATAGCTTAATAAAATACAGAAAACAATGTGGACAATAATTTGAACTAATTCCATTAAGTGGTTTGGACTACAACTGGCGTCAAAGTTGACGCACCAACATGAGCATTTCCCTTTTTCACCCCGATACTGACCTTGCTGAAATATCGGTGCAAAAAAAAAAGCCGAAGGTGAATTTATTAATAATACTGTATAACACTGTATACGTTATTTTCAAAAACCAATTCATGCTGAATCCCATATTTTCAAAGTTCTTCGTGGCTTACACTAGTTATTTGGGATATTTATCGCGTAACAAATCATGTGTATTAATAAGATGAATTCACCTCGGCTTTTTTTTGCACCGATATTTCAGCAAAGGTCAGTATCGGGTGAAAAAGTGAGATGCTAATGTTGGTGTGTCAACTTTGACGCCAGCTGTAGTCAAACCACTTGATGAAAACAGTTCAAATTTTGTCCACATTGTTTTCTGTACTTTTTTAAACTATGGAGAAATTTTTAATATGCTACCTAAATTTTTCACAGAACTACGGTTTTTTAAATTGATTTGTCCAAAAATGACTTTTTTACATATGTATGATAACTCAAATTCATAAATTTTATCAACATGAAATTATGGTCTATAAGTTACATACATTGTTTATAAAATTGTCAAATTTTCAGCCAAAAATATTGATTATTGACAAACTAAGCAAAATTTTGCTCGGCTTTTTTTTTTGCTACTGAGTGTACGTTAGAATCATCCCATAACAACTCTGGAGGCAAGCAAGTTCTCAGGGATTTTTCCTAGAACAAACCTCTTCTCAAAGCAACTGAAAACAATTTCTGAATAATCGCAGAATTGTTTTATAGTCATTACACAACAATTTAGAAGCTCAGCTGAGCAAAAACAGAACAAATCTGGATAGACAGAATTCTAAAACAATGTTGCCGTTAGTGTCCTACTCAGATAAACTGCCGAAGGACTCCCTCATACCTTCAACAGACTGCATGATTAGAATTTGTTTAGCTGTGCGTCGTCATAGCCTAGTCTAAATTAGTCCAAACCCCGGCCGAGTGGCCTTACTTTATATTCAAAGCCACATACCACGTAGCCAAATCCAGACACAAGCAGTGCGAGCGCACTTGAGTGTAAAAACACCCGCTTTCACTGTACCCAAAATTAACTGTATTATTCTGAGCCGGAAGCTAACTACGCGCGAACAAACTGCGCCTAATCCCACTACGAACAAAGTGGTAGTCATTCACACCTTCGTTGACGCCGTGGAGTCGTTTTACGTGGCAACGACTGACACAAAATTCGTGCGAGAAATGCGACTCGCACTCCTTCTTGTTCTTCTTCTTCGGTAAAATTATTTGCAGAAAGATGTCGTCGATTTCCCATACCGACTAACAGCTTCCGGACGATGATGCAGAGATTGAACTCAATTGTCTAATAATCTGGCTGCACCACTGCGTGCAGGCGATAAACTTTTTCCGATGACCACCAGCCGATGCGAATCGAACTGCGAGCAGGGGAAGAAAACATGTGTTTTTCGCTTTTTGTTGGCAATGGAAGGCGCATGTCAAATTGGCACGCATACGACGCTAAACCTCCCGCCGTCGTCGCAGTCGTCGTCGCCGCCGTCGGGCGGAGTCAGCTATTCAATTCATTAGGTTCTTGTGCCGTCCGATTTTCCGTGCAGGTTTTTGCTTGTCGCGAGATTTTCCCAAGTGCGAGCTGCACGCGCCTCGTGGGGGGTAAGGAGAACAAAACGAGAAAAAAACTCCCATTACGATTATCCGATCGAAGCCGTTGCCGAAGTTAATTTTTTCCTGCGTTCGTTTCTGGTGCGTAGCCGGGCCTGTATTTGAATGTTCAACAGAGGAGAAAAACGCTGTTATTGTCTGCCTGCCAGTAGCATTATCTGTTCATAGCAACTTTCCAACTCTAGGAAGTTGCACTTTTTGCACATTTGTGCACTACCATCAGAGGAGATATGTGTGGCAGACGACATGGGAAGGGGTAGCTGTCGTTCTTTTTTCTGCCCTCCATGGGCTGGCGTCGTTGAGGTAGTTGATGGGGTTGCCGCCTGCTTTGGATTTTTAATCGCCGTGAAGACGTGTGCAGAAATCATAATGGTTGTCTTCATCATCAGGCAGTTGGGTGTCGGACATGGGCGATGAGTGGATTGTAGTGGGAATATATCATTGAGTGGAACTAACTTATTTTAATCAGGAGGAAAACATAACTGAATTTGCACTTCTTATTCGCGGAAAAACAACCCACTTATCATACTGCAGTTGTAAATTCAGATTTGGGATTCAAGGGCTTCTTTTTTCGATTGGGATATATCTCGATTCTTGTGGACAACTGTGGAGGTGCAATAAGAACACTGAAGATGTATTTCATGCCAACTCCAGTATCATTATTGATGTTAGGATTGATGCAAAATTTTAAGTTTCAAATTTATCCTTTTCTTGCGCCGCCCGGTTTTTAGAATTTCGGATTTCAAATAACGCCCTACAGGGCCAGGACTGTCGTTTTTTTCACGATCTTTTTTCGTTAACTTCAAAGTGATTAAGGTCTGTATCCACATTAATCCGGACACCTTCAAATCATTGTAACTTTTGAAATATTGCACGTAGGAATGAAAAATTTCACTGTGGTATAGCTGAGAGTCTATGATGAAAAAAACTATGATTGGTGTTTACATTTCATGTTTAGTATTCAAGATGGCGACGTAAGAAAAACAAGTGCGCGAGCGAATTTTGTACGAGCGTACGGCAAATCCTGACTTGTCAATACGGGACCTTGCAAAAACATTGAATTTGCCTAAATCCACTGTTCACGATCTGCTCAAATCATTTTCGGAACGTTTGACGGTGGAGAGAAAACCGATAGTGACAAAAACATTGGACGCGGCTGATCCTGTCATGGACCGAAAATTGAAAAGGATATTAACGAAAAACCCAAATCTCTCCATTCGAATGGTGGCTCGTAAAATAGGGATGTCGCCTGGTTTTGTCCAAAAATCAAAACAACGTTTGGGACTTAAGTCGTATAAAAAAATACAGTTCCAAATCGCAACGACAAACAGAACTTGGCAGCAAAATCACGGGCTCGACGTTTGTACTGCGAATATTTGACGAGTTTTCATGCGTTGTTATGGACGATGAAACTTATGTCCTTGAGGATTTCAAGCAGCTTCCAGGGCTGGCTTTTATTCTGCTATGGCCAATGTAAATGCTACAGCTGAGCATTTCAGAACGAAGAAAGCATCGAAATTTCCCAAAAAATACCTTGTGTGGCAAAGCAATTTGCACGTGTGGCAAAAAGCGTAAATATTTCGTCACTACAGCCACAATCAACAAAGAGATCTATCAGAAAGAGTGTCTGCAGAAGCGATTGCTACCCTTCATCAAAAGTCACAAAGAAAAACCTTTGTTCTGGCCCGATTTGGCATCATGCCACTATGCTAAAACTGTGATGAGGGTACCAAGCAAATCAACTGACATTGTACCAAAAACCTCAAACCCGCCAAATTGCCCAGAGCTACGACCAATCGAGAGATATTGGGCTCTGATAAAGCGGAAGCTTTCTGGAAAGAAGCAAGGTATCAAAGACATCAAACACTTCCAGCAAATTTGGACAAAGACAGCTTCTACGATTTCTGAAGAGTCTGTACAAACCCTAATGGACGGAGTTAAGCGCAAAGTTCGAAAATGTTATGCAAATACCGAATAACTATGTTTTGTCTTCACGAATTGTTAAAATACATCTCATGACTTTGAAATAAACAAGTACGACGGAAGTATAATGCGAAATTTATGTTTTATTCATGTTTTGAGGTATCCGGATTATTGCGGATACAGACCTTATTCTTATATTTCTCCGCATAGTGCTCTTATTTTCATCCGGCGCCTACCCGAGCTAAGGTTTTTACCAAATTGATAACAAATCCTTAAACCAGCTTACCATTATTAGAACACTGAATGTGGTATCAATTAGGCTGAATAAATAGCCAATATAACAAAAAAAAAATACCACAAAAATACTAGTTGAATATCAGAAATTATAGTTTTGTAATAATCGAGACCATATTGAAAACTAATGCTCTAATCCTAGAAATAAACCAATCAAACGAAACATTCAAATTTTGGATAATATTCATTGACGACCAAAGAGATGGTAAAAAAAATGTATGAATTGGAATGATCTCACCCAATTCTACTATTCGATGTTTTGTTTAATCATATGTTTGCTTCGAAAATCTTGAATCAAAGACATATGAACGTTTTTTGAGCTACAAAAGGCAGTTTTCAAACACGTTTGCTTTCTATTGTACATTTTTCTAAATTAAACTACTATATGTTCTTGATAAATTTCGTGGAGACTTAACTGCTTGAGCAGGTTCAATTTTCAGTCACAAAACGTATCTGGTAGAATGACCATTCAAAATATACAAAACCACAGATACTGAAATAACTCCACATAGCGTTGACGGATTACGCTAAAATTTTGTATGATTACTTAACTCAAAGGCAATTAACGTGGTGTTACAATAGTGGTTGCATGATAAAAAAAAAAATGAAATTTTTCTCTAAAAATTTAGCGATTTTCGTTTCTTTGCCAACAGGTCTCAGTTCAAAATCCGTAAATGGCTATTTGGCAAACCTACTGTGGGGCTGCAATTCGACATCTAAAAAAAAGCGCTGCTGTAATGACAAGAGAAAACACATTTTCCATGACTTTCCAATTCTTCAAACACTCTAAGGGCGGTATCGAAAATTAGTGATCCACATATTTTTCTTGCAAATAATATGTTGTAGAATGTTATATAACGCAGAATATAACATCTTAGGGAGGCTTTTGCACATATTACTGAATGTAATTTTGCATTTCTGGTTTGCAAATGGACTTTTTACCAAATCTGAGCTGATCTGATTCATGCAGCGCTGTGTGCCATTTGGCTAGTGTCTGATTTTACAGTTCAATCTTTGTCATTACTTCATCATAATTAACAATACCATTATGTTTGATAATATTGTTTTATTGATTTTACTTCATAGAGAGATTCATAGAAATAAACATTAGTTATTGTTTTTTTATGTCCACTTGTCTTAAACTCCCTTTCAATTAAATCTATTTTTTTCTTTACTCAGGAGCAATAACTATTAGGCCAGCCAAAATAAAAGCGGATTGCTGTTATAAAATCAGCAATCTTTCAGCGAATAGTAACCATAGCTACAGTAAATTTAAATGTATAAATGTTAGTTATGTAAAACTTCAATAGACTTGACCAACTTTTTCAGGATACCTCAAATCAAGATTTTGGTGAAATGCTACTATCGCTGAACACACAGAACTCAACACCTTAGCACTTTACAACACTTCTTGCATTTCACGATCAAACGAATGGAGATCAATTATAATAGATACGAATGGTTATAGTATTTTTCATTTCCATGAATAAAAACACTATGTATTATATAAATATTTCATAGGAATGGGAGGGACCATCAGGGCACCCGATTGAAGCAATCTAGATGGAGAGAGTGGGAATGCCAACTGCAAATCGCTGAAAGTTTGTGAATAGAGGGCGGGCCCCGCCCATTGGGGCATCCTCATGCAAGATCGCTCTTATGACCAATTGTTCAATCTTGTTGTTGGAAGGAGATTCTTTATATCCCTGTGGAAACGTATAGGTGATGTTGCCTATCAATCCACCCAACCCCTTCTTGGCCCTTCATACAATAGCATGATTAGGATAATCAGTGGTTATTAAAGCTTGATCAAGTCTAACAGAGAAGAGAGCCCATTGCTGTCGGGCTTCGTTTCAGTGCTGCCATTTTTTTTCAATCTAAGGTCTGTGTCCGCAATAATCTGGATAACCAAAATCCATAGTATAATGATGCATTTCATTTTTCATGTTACACAATTGTAACATACAAGGTACGTTCGTTTTGCATTCACGACCATATAAAAAAAGCTATTTTGCTTAAAACCTTATTATTATAACCAGCAACACTCACATCACATTATACAACTCTGTTATAATTCAAACAACTAAAACTGTTTGAACTGTCATTTAACTCAACTTAACTGCCATTTAACTCAATAAAATTTTCGGTTAAAAATATACAAAAAAATTTTGAGATTATAATTAAGTTACGGGTTTTTCCATTTTTTCCAGTTATAATCAGGTTGGCACACTACACTACACATATTAATCATGAATAGAACTACACACAGATAAAAAACTGAATTTTCATTGTGATGTAAATATTTTAGCATGTAACTTGCATGAAATAGTTCTAACAAAGATAAGGTTTTGCATACAACATTTTCGACAATGTATGGAATGTCCCAGAGTTGTACACGACTTATAATTTAAATTTGTATGAACAGAAATTCACAGTACACTAGGTTTTTTTTTTTGCAAGGGGGATACGTTCCACTTTTAGTATGGAACCGTGTAAAAAAAAGACTAAATAGAGTTGATAAATTCACATGCTTATACATTTTATATTGCTTCGATTTTGTTTCTTTGCGTTAAATGCCCATGCAATGGTCAAAAGGCAGTTTTTACAATTTTGAGTATTTACACCAAAAATTGTGAATTTTTTGAAAAACTGCCATATGATTACTCTTGGCCCAAAACGTAAAATGTGGGTTGAATTAGGTCGATAAGATGTTCCGTTCTGGAGTTATGGTCGAAAACAACCCGTGTAAAAAAAAACGTGCGAAAAAAAACCTTGGTGTACTTTTCCTGTGTAGGATCCAGTAGAAAAAAACAATAAAAGATATTTCCGAAGATAATTTTCGATGAAATGATACAAAATCCTGCAAAAAATCCAACAACACTGGCATTGCAAACCAACCGAGATCTTATGTTTTAAGGTAATATATAAAATGCAAAACGATTGAAAAAATGTGGTGAACAAAATTACCCAAGTAACAATTTAAGTTTTATTGTGGTTTTAAAGCACACTTAAAGGCTAAATCATAGTCTTTAGAACCCTCATAAAACCAAAATTGTTACTTGGGTATCGTTCTCTTTAAATTTCTGGATGATTAGAAAGCATTGAATCTTCAACCACGATAGACTGGATACATTCAAAACACTGTTTGTTTTGAAATATTTCAGCTATGGGAGAAATATTTCACACAGTCATACCTGGTTATCTGCACTTGAAAAGATTATGATTAGTTTCGACATTTCATAAGCCGTATTCAAAATGGCGACGAATAGAAAAAACGAGCACGAACGTATCTACTTCATTCTTCTTTTAGCATTTCAAGCTTATTGCCTTCACAATAAGCACATTGCTTGCTCTCAACTTCCTGTTCTAAAAGCACTTCCACCATTAATAATTGGAAGATTTCGATGCCAGGTACCATTTTTTGCATTAGTTTGATTGTAGAATATGAAATGAAATTCATATGGTATGAAATTAGAAGAAAAATTAGTATTTTCCATTTAATTCCAACTACCTTTGCTTATCTTCGACAGATACGCGTATTTCGTCTACAATGTGCAGACTTCAGTGTCTTGTACTAATAACTCGACTTGAGTCGAATTATTAGTACGAGACACTGAAGAAGTCTGCACATTGTAGATGAAATACGCGTATCTGTCGAAGATAAGCAAAGATAGTTGGAATTAAATGGATGATTGTGTAGCAAGTAAAATCATACCCTATGCCAGGGCTTTCCGATTTTGGGTGTCACTGAATAAATCACATGCTGCGTTTGCTTTGCGAACATACAGGCGTCATTTATTATACTGGCAAATGCGCTTCGCCGAAGAATACGGATCACGACACAAAAGGAGACGATAAAAATGTGGCTCAGCGGACAAAACGATTATGCATGAGTCGGAGCCCACTAGTTTCATTTGGTGTACAAAAACTGATCCATTCACATTCTGTGTATGTTGCTGATTCTGAATACGATGGGTCACCGGTTGTTACAGTTGGCGAATATAACTCATGAGAAAAACAGTTTAGTGCAGATTATTGGAAATGTATGCTGTAAAATAACTTAATTTCTTCGCAGCACAGCAGTAAATGTTTTTTTAATCAGTTCGTTTATTTGTTAGGCTCAGGCATGTGTAAAACTTTGCGGAGTCGATATTCAATATTGTTATTAACAATGTTTTATCATTGATTTTAGTAAAAGTGTGGTGCCAATTACTCGAGGATAGCTCGAAGTAAATGAGTCACATCATCGTTTGGAAGGGGCTAGGCAGGTAACTTATTTACAGCAGTAAATGGTTATATGAGACCTTAAAAGATTTGTTTTTGTTTAGGTTACGTGGATTCAAGGCGGGCGCTCAAAAATTAAAATTGATTCACTATACGTTCGGCTTTTACAGCACTCCTGTCGACGAAGTCCAGTGATTCAGGTGCTATAGTTGGTTGGCAAGCCGAGCTGTTACAAGATTGGGACGGACCGCAGTAGTAGCTCAGACTTAATCGACCGACGACGGAAAGAGTGTCCGTTTTGCACCGATAGGGAAATAAGGCACACGATCAAAGGGCGATCCTGTTTTCGTAATTATTGCCCATCTGACGATATTTCGCTGTATAGTAATTTGGTAATAGGATTATACTCAAATTAAAATTTAGATTATATAATAATGTTACATAGAACCGAAAAATTGTTTGCCAGTCGGTCAATCCAGCAACACCTGCATTAATTCTATGAAAGGATTCCATCTGGTAGTATTCGGTACCGGGGGATACTTTTGTTAGTTTAGCTATAATCCATCATTGAATTCAGTTCTGCTGTACACACTTAGTTTTTTATACTGAGGTCGGTAAATTTGTACTTGTATTTGTAGCTGAAAAAGTCAGTAAACTTTCAGCACATGAAAAGTAAGGAAGATTATAAAAATGTTATATATTTTTAATAATAGATAATGTTAGAATGAAGTATTCAGTGTAAATTTTAGAAGAATTTATGTTTTCTTTAATTGTTAAGAATTATTTTTAAGTTTACCGAACTTATGAGCTGTTTGAAATTTTATCGAACAGATTTTGTGTATAAGAATTTACGATTCTCACAATTTCCGTAGTCGTCGTAAAAGCATCGCGTGTTCAATGTTTGTGGGATATTCAAATTAAAGTCCTCAATTCGAAAGAAAACTTGATTCAAAGTGCGGTGAAATGCGAGGAGCATGCAGAGCACTGTATGTACACTGATAGGCAGAATAAAGTGCCCACCTCTTCGTTTTTCAATTTCTCTCATTTACTTAGTTCAAATTAAAGTAAACACAGTGTAGTTTTTTTTCTTATTTTATTTTTTATATTCTTTTTAAGTTTCACTTATGGAATACTGAAAAAAAGGAGTTTTACTTAAAGAAAAATAAATCAATTTGTGTTGTAAAAAAAAAACAGTGACAAATAAAGTGCCCACTTCAAAAATCGATATGTTTGACATGTTTTGAAGCAAACGGCTCAACCTGGTGATCGCATTTGATTCAATTGAAAAAAATGGAGAACGCAGTGCTTCCAGCAGTTTGTGTATCCGAAAATTGGTCGTTCGTGATGTGCAAAACGGTGAATTGCACCGGGCTGTCGCTAAGAAGTACAGTAGTTGACCCGTAACGCTGGTAGATCACCTTTTCGTGGTGCGTTACGGGGTATCAGATCTACCACCGAACCCTAGTCCGAATTAATTCAAACTAGGGAACATATTTGTTATTTGTAGCCAAAGGAACATATTTTAGTCCTTATTACATTTTATGTCTTATGAAAAGTGACAATACTCGTTTTGCAATTGTGCGAGGATGAGCTTAGAATAAGTAAAACATGGTTAGTCTTCATTTATGTGAATTCTCATTGTCTATTTGATGTTCTATAGTTTGAATTGGTTATGACTAGGGTTCTGATGCATGGTCAGTATCGGAGTCATAGTTTGTTTTCTTTGCAATGAATCCGATTTTGACTGATAAAGGGGCGCGCCTTTGAAGAGTGCTCTCACTCCTCAAAGGGTTTAAATAGCGGAAACTTTCAATAAAATTTGATTCATTGCCAACAAAACAAACAATGACAACTGTAACAACACCGAATACCTCATCATTTCTCAATAGTGATGAGGTAAATCGACATGCACTAAGCAAAGGACACGGGATATACTACAATAGATCAAATTACTGGTCTCAGTGGTTTATGTCCCGAACAGAGGAGAAAAAAAAAAGTACAGTATCAGTAAGGCAGCGGTTGGCAAAATTCTTCTGAAGCTTAAAACGTTTGGATCAGTGGTGGATCGCCCTGGCAGAGGCAGGAAGCGGAAAACGGATGCGAGAACGGATACCAAGATCATGCGCGAAGCCAAGAAGAACCCGAAGGTAACTGTCCGCGAGATCCAGGAAACCCTTCAGTCATCAGTTTCCGGTCGAACTGTTCGTCGCCGTCTCGTAGCACAGGGGTTGAATAGCAAACTTGCCCGGAAGCGCCCATTTATCAGCAAGGCAAACAAAGCCAAACGGCATGCTTAGGAGCATGCTGATAAGCCCCTAGAGTTCTGGAAAACGGTTATCTGGACGGACGAATCAAAATTCGAGCTGTTTAACCGAAAGCGGCGGGTTCGTGTTTGGTGCAGATGGAGGAGGAAATGTGATGGTCTGGGGGTGTTTTTCGTGGGGTGGAGTGGGAAGCATTGTGAAAATCGACGGGATAATGACGGCAGATTCTTACATCAACATCCTGCGAGAAAATCTGGAGGTTACGCTGATTCAGACGGGCCTTGAAGAGAAGTTCGTATTCCAGCAGGACAACGACCCGAAGCATACTGTCAAGAAGACCAAGTCTTTCTTCCGGTCTTGTCGGATCAAACCGCTGGAATGGCCTCCACAAAGTCCGGACCTCAATCCCATCGAGAATTTGTGGGCGATTCTCGATGCCAGGGTTGACAAAACTGGTGTTACCAATAAAAATAACTATTTTGAAGCCCTGGAGTGCCCTGGGAAGAGCTAGATCCACAGCACCTAAAGAACCTGGTCGAGAGCATGTCGAAGCGCCTGCAGGAGGCCCTGAAGGCCAAAGGAGGACACATCAATTATTGAAATGCTTTTATTTTACTTTAATTTATGTTTTCTGTAGCCTAAATGAAGTGGGCACTTTATTTTGTCACTGTTTTTTTTCAAATTGATTTTGTTTTTCTTTAAGTAAAACTCCTTTTTTTGCAGTATTCCATATATGAAACTTAAAAAGAGTATAAACAATTAGATAATAAAAAAATACAGTGTGTTTACTTTAATTTGAACCAAGTAAATGAGAGAAATTGAAAAAACGATAAGGTGGGCACTTTATGTTTGCCTATCAGTGTACACTCTAAGATCAGTTTATCCAAATTTGGGTGAAGAATACCCATAATCGCGAAATGTGCATATACCCATTTTTGGGTACGTTACTACCATCCGTATTTGAGTATTTTTTCCCATACAAATTTACTGAAATATGGATATAGTCAAATTTATCCGTAAATGAGTATGGGCACTTTTTTGCGATTATAGGTAAACTAAGCTTAGCGTGTAGAGTGTTGTACTCAACATATGTTTGGAAGATTTAGAAGTTCTAGTAAAATATTCCTAGAACTCAAAAGTACTCCTCAAATTCATGAGGAATCATATAATTCAAAAGTATTTCGAGATGATTCAAAACACTCAATAATATTTTAGAAGAATTTGCTATACTCAGACGTATTAAGTGTGTGTTCAAAGTATTCGATATTATTTGAAGATTATTTAAAGTAATTAAAAGTACCTTATCGTATTTTTATGGCTATTGAAAGTTGAAATTTACACGATATTGATGTTATTGGATTTGTTGATGAATTTAATGTAGCGTATGTAAAAATGTGGATTTTTTTTTTAAATTTACGCCAAAGTGCAATTTTTTTTACTTTTTTTCAATTCATCTACTAAATGTAAATGGTATTAATGTAATTTGTAAAAAAGTTTCGATTGATTTAGAGTAAGTCCCTTTGAATTTTTTTTTCAAAAATGAGTTTTTTCTCGTTCTAATTTTATGTCCGCCTTGAGCATAATAGAAAGGCGAACTTGCCTGTATAGAACGATATTGTTAATAACCGCAAATCCTTCTTAGCAACGTCTTCACAGAAGTTGTTGGAGCCTTTTCTAATGCCAGGCTGACTATTGTTGTAATAGATATTTATTTACATATTTTGAGACTTCATTAAGGGAATCCGTCAGTTGAACCGCGTAAAAGTAAAGAGAACAAGTAACTAATAAATTCCACTGAATTACTGTTGAAGATTTTCTCATCCAAATGGTAATTCGACTGTTGTATTCAACGTACTTAAGGTTGAAGGATTCATCATCAATTTTCAGTCATCGTCGAAATTTCGAAAGCAGTTTTTTCTTTCAAAATCAAAACATAGTTCGTGAAAATGTATTCACTGTATTGTGCTCGCCAAGCGGACCACCGGGAATACATTTTAATTTCCAGATTTTCAATATCAAACGAAAAAACTGCTTTAGATTTGTTGATGATTACTGAGGGTTGATGATGAGTCCTTCAACCTTAAGTCGATTCAAAATTAATATGGGATTTTACTAAATACGTAATAAAAAAGCATAAGCTTTTACGCTAAGATAAAATAAGAAATATCATCGAAATGTATCCTACAAAAGCAAAAACTTACTAAATTGCGATATTCCCTATGATAATGGGACGTATTTATGGGCATTGGTGGTACTTAAACTTGCAGTACATTATTCGTTAATGACTAAATGTTTGTCAGGCGTCTTTCTGCCTTTAATCAATATTTGTTGCTTTTAAAATTATTGTACTACAAGCTGCGGGAATATCACCGATCGAGAATTTTTTCAACCATCCTGTACTCGCGACTTTTGATTTATTACTAGGACAGGGCACACTCTCATTCTGCCGCACTGTGTATCATGATATTATGCATGGGACAGTCCTGTCTCATATTCCTTACATTTCTTCCTTATTCCCCGAACGATGGCCCCAAAAATGGTCAAAATATGCTAAGAAATAAGTATAGTAAAATGGATACAAGCGAGCATGTATAGTATATGTATGATACTAAAATACATCCAGTTAGATTTATCAGTTTTGATCATTGTAGAATAGTCATATAATCACATCACAACAACTTTAGGAAATGCTGAAAAACCTCCCTTCTCCTTGACAGGTATTTTATTATTTTGAATTGCTTGCCACACTTTTCATAATCCCATGTTCGCTAAAAACGTAACATAATTGGCTCCAATCCTACAGTAAATTCCAAAATCCCTCTAAAAAACTAAAAATATTTGACCAGAAATTAATCTCAATATGCCGCATCGGTAGTAAATTGTGCCTCGTTCTTTGCTTGCTCCGTTGTGTGCTCCGTTCCTCTCTCAGAAGAACAAAGGCACGGGCGATTCAAAGCTGTGTTGTAATCACTGAAGCCGGTGCCCAGCGATCATCATCGATCAGTGTGTACAAGCGACAAGTATGGGTCATCGCTTCGAGTATTCAGACAGTGCAACAGCCACCGAATATTCATATTCGGTTACAGTTACTGAATCTGAACGAATTTGCGATGCTATGTTCACGAACGGGTGGCAGTCTGACACACTATTGTTCAGTAGTATCATGAATGATTTCCAAGCCCTGCCCTATGCCTAGGGATTTGATAAATTTTCCTTCACGAAAAATTTCTAGACCAGACCGGGAATCGAACCCAGCCTTTACCGAATGAGCTAAGGGAGGCCAAATTGGCACAGTTATTCGATTATTTTCTTTTCACTGCTTAGACTCTTACTCTGCTCATTCAAAGTGTTCCGTTAAAAATTTTGTCAAACAGTAGTATGTGTGAGTCGATTAAAGTTTTAAATTATAAGTCAAATTCTTTTTCTTGTTTAAGTTCAGTTAACACAGAATACAGTTAAAATATTCAGTTAAGCTTCAATTTTACCGAATGCGAATTGCCGAATCTTTCGTTTAACACCTTTTTACCAGTTTGCCTTGAACTGTTTCTCGCTCACAACAGCTTTATGAGTCTTCTTAAGGTTCCGCTTGACGATGGCCCAATATTGTTCGATTGGGCGGAGCTCTGGCGTGTTGGGAGGGTTCTTGTCCTTGGGCACCACTTGAACGTTGTTGGCAGCATACCACTCCATGGCCTTTTTCCGTAATGGCAAGATGCCAAAGCCGGCCCAAATAGGACGGAACAATTGTTTCGCTACAGGAAAGGCAGTAGACGTTTCTGTAGGCCCTCGTTCAGATAAATTTTCTGGTTGACGGTTCCGGTCGTAATGTAAACGTTGCTCTTCAAGTCACAGGTACAGATGGCCTGCCACACCAGATATTTCTTCGTGAACTTTGACAGTTTCATGTGCTTGAAAATATCTGCCACCTTTCCCCGTCCGGTTGCCGTATAAAATTCCTGTCCAGGAAGCTGTTTAAAGTCTGCCTTGACGTAAGTTTTATCGTCCTGTACCACGCAATCAAACTTCGTCAGCATCGTCGTGTACAACTTCCGCGATCGTGCTTTGGCCGACGTGTTTTGTTTATCGTCGCGATTTGGAGTCACCGCTTTCTTGTAAGTCGACAGTCCAGCTCGTTTTTTAGCTCTATGCACGGTTGCTCCAGCTTTTTTTTTGCGACATTTCGGACGGAGAGGTTGAGGTTTCGCTCGAAACAGCGGGCAACTCTTTTTGTTGTCGCTGTGGCCTCCGGCTTTCGATTTCCCCCGATCCAGACTTCCTGGCTGTCAACAAACGTTCACCGAACGCTTTTAATACGTTGGTAACCGTTGATTTAGCCACAATTTAGCCAACTTGGCGTGAAAGTAGTTTGGACCTTCGCCATGCACCTGCAAAATTTTGATGCGTTCCTTCGACAACATTTTGATAACTGAAGTGCTAATCTCAAAATTAAAATAAAGGCATGATGCTTCACGCTTACATCTTCAAAATGAGGGGTGTGCAAAAATTTTTAATGCACGATTAAAGGAAATGCGTCAAGTTTAAGTCGACCAGATTTTGATCGGAACACCCTTTATTTTAAAATAGGAAAAATCTGCTTCGAAAAATGCTCATCAAAACATGTGAGGCGATTGAAAGTTCAGAACCTAGAATTTGCTCCGGAATGATATATTTCCCCCAAATTCGGTCTAATGACTCATGTTCTTTAATTATCCGTTCGATCTAATGGCGTTTCAATCATTTAATGTTCAAGTATTTAATACCATAGGAAATAATGAAGAATACTCATTGAAGTTTTTTCAAATTGTTCTTTAAGCTTGCCAAGAACTTTTTTTCAATAGAAATTCCTGGCGACTCTGTTATGAACTAGCATAAATTATGCATTATTCCTAAAAACGCGCTTAGAGTTCTTCAAGAACAAACTCATAGACCCCTCAAGTCTGTTAACGTAGTTATTTAACTGTCAATCGTGTCGTTTTGCTATTCGAAT